>JACXGM010022017.1:0-16943 GCA_016801145.1 Umbra pygmaea | reverse complement strand
TTGCTCCTTGTATCCTGTATCCTGTATCCTGTTCCGTGTTTCCAGTGCTTCTGTATATTGTTTTTGGAGTTATTCGTTTTGCCCCTCGTGGCTGTTTATTTTATACCCAAGTCTGCCATTAAAGTGCCTTTTTGTTTATATTCCGTCCTTCGCGTCTGTCTCATCGCTCCTCCGCCCTTTAGTCCTCCCAAACGTGACACTCTTGTGTTCTAGGTTATGTTATATAAGTTAAAGGTTCTGTTCTAGTGTTTATGTAGTGTTGTTCTTGTTTAATGTTAGGTCTTTGTTTCTCATGTATTCTTGTCTCTGTGTTTCTTGTCAGTTCTCCCTAGTGTATTAAATAAATATATGTTCATTGAAGACGCGCCCCAGACAGCAAGCCAACATTGAATAAATATTGATTTTCCATCTGAATCATCATTATGGTTGATATTGAAATTTCAATGCAAAATAAATGTTGAATCACCATTTCCATATCGATGAAACCTGATGTTATTAATGTTGATGGCAACAACATTGGAACAACATTGATCTATGGTTATCTTTATAATTGATTAAGCATTGATTTTTGGTTTACCGGGCGATATTGCGAATGTGTTGAAAAGTCATTGATTTACAGTTGACCGGGAAACGACCTGTTGTTGAAAAGCCATCGCATATAGTTGACCGGGAAATATGATTGAAAATGCATCGATATATAGTTGACCAGGAAATATGATTGAAAATCCATCGATTTTTGGTTGACCGGGAGATAATTGGGTGGTAGAACAACGTCATGCACCAAAGATCAGACATCTAATTTTTGGACCCTTGGGACACATACGATCAGGTAAGCTTTTGCTGATGTAATGTTCGATATTGTACCAAATCATACTGTTACTCGTTTATATGATGTTTAGTGTAACCCAGTGCTGCAGTCATTTAAATATATTTTGTTAAACCAATGTCAAAATCTGCCAAAGCTAATGAAACGTTGTGCTGATGGCTATCGTGGTTCGCTTCCAACAGGTTACAATAACTTAGCAAAACCTCAAGAGTCCAGCCTATTTTTGTGATAGCTAGCTCGAAATACATGGCTGTATTATACGAATTGCTAAGTAGGATACATTAGGGGAGGATGTATGTCGTGAAATCTATTACGATGTAAAGCGACCTTGAGCTATGGAAAGGCGCTATATAAATAAAACTTTGTATCATTATTATTAACAGCACCTCTATACGCTAGCATAGTGCTCTTAGCTGCAAGGCTAGTCTATCGCATGAAAGGCAGTAGAGCTAGCACTAGATTACGGGTCTTTCAGCGACACTAGGGACATGAACGCGGATTTTGATTTTCAAAATAATAGCGCTCTTTCCAATGCATCAATTAGTAGTTCATCAAATTCATTTTAAAGCTAGTATATTATAATCAAATAACATTGTATTGTGTGTTTAAGAAACTTAAAATAGTTTAATTGGAAAAATATTTTAAATATGTGTTTATTAACAATTGTAAAATATATCGATCATTTAGATTTGATCATTGGTTTTGTATCACAATCTAAATATAATAACAATAAAGAAAATATATAAATGTGTGTTCAGACTTCTTAACCAAATAATGATACAAGATACAGCAGATACAAATATTGGGGGAATATAAGGGTAAACATTTGGTCACCTGAGTACATATGTATAAAGTACAATCACGCTGTATAAATTGCTGTCACTGACTTTTGTCTTCTATGTTCTCTTACAGATCACTATTGCAAACCAAGTAAGCAAAACATTTTTTTTATTTCATTTCTGCAAAACAAAAGTGTTGCATTTATATTTTTGTTCAGTATGTGGGTGTTCTGTTTAAATTGAATGCACATTTTTTGCATTGTGCTTGTATTTTCTGTTTTAGATGCTCTTACACAGCAGATGGGGACAGGTGCCATCACCCAATTTACTTTTGCCCAGGCTGTGCAAAAGTGTCTGCACTATGTGCCAGACCGAGCAGGAGGGCCTGGACGACACACCAGTCAGACGTCAAAGGACCATGAATTGTAAATAGGCTAAAGAGGTCAAATAATGTAAAAAAGAGGCTAATAAAATGAATTTGTTTTTACCTTAAATAGTGTGGTGTGGTCAGTGTTTTAGGCTAGGATATAGGCATGCACGCTTTCAAATGTTCCATCACTTTATAACATCCTGGTTGTAGATAAAGCAGGATATTCATCATAGGCTATTTAATTTAGGGCATTTACGTATGCCTAGCAATCATTTTCTATGGCTTAATAACGATTGAAGTTCCATTGAAATCACGTTGATCCTTAGTTTAGTTGAAATTTTTACATTGTTTCAATATTTCTGGTAATTGAAATACCATTGAAGTTCCGTTGATCTATGGATAGGATTTCAATGTTGTTTCAATATTAAAACAGGGTGCAAAATGATGTAGAATCAACATCAGATTTCGATGTTGATTCAATGACTTAATGTTGACAACGGAATGTTGATTTAACATAGATTCAATGACTGTTTGCTATCTGGGGCCTGCCTCCTAATCATTGAACCGTGACAGTGAGAACGTCATTGAACGTGACTCTTTTGATTCAAACGTAGTAGCACAGAAAATCACACATCTCAATCTACTGAGGCTATTTAAATGCGTTCGGGATATAATGCCAGCCAAAACGGTGTTGTAGATTACACCAATAATAACTTAAAATGTAGTTGGCATGAAATACGCCAACAGAAGAACTTCATATCTTCAATGACGTCATTTAGAAAGAAAAACTCCAAGTGGGACCAATCCTCTACCGAAACAGTAAGTCTAGTGTTAATCATCGTACCTACAAAGCATAGCTACATTTGTAAACTTGGGTCATCTAATTCTTAGTTCACTGTAGCTAGGAAGTTTATTTACCATATGCATAAACACATGCAATTGCATGTACAGTAATGTTGATAATAAATATAGTTTAATCAAGGTGTTCATAGTGGCTAGCTAGCCCTGTCGACAAGTAGCCTTATAAACCATGTATTTATCGGTAGATGGTGAAAATTCACCACACTATAGTACTGTAACACTCCTACTCGGAGGCTAAATCAGGAGGCTTGAGACAGAGGTAGAAATATCGCTGGCGGACTTTATTACTAAGCAGAGGCAGTTGTTGGCCACTGCCTACGCCCTCAGCACACATACTTAACTCGTAACTTATTTGAAACTGTTACAGACGCTCACACCTGTAGTCACCTGCTAAGCTCAGACAAGTAGCAGGAGAGAGAGTTTTCCTGACCAACCCCCCCTTTTATCCACTCCTACTCCCCGGAACTAGACCACCCCCCCAGCTGTTCCACTCATAAAACAGTCCCCTGGTAATAACTTCAGCTCTCTCTAAATGAATGCACCAACAGAACCAGAACACAGAACATGTAACTACCAAAATACAGGGTCGCCACACAGCCCCTCCCTTTTAGAAGCCCTCGACCCGGAGGCCTCCTCTCTCTCTGGGGTCTGGCTGAGGTCTCCCCCCCGAGTGTCTCTCTTTCACGTGTCTCCCCACCTCCAGCCGCAGCTGGCAGCTCGGCCCCTATTTCCCCAGGGAACTCCCCTGCGGGACCTGCCCCCTGGTTGTCCCTCAGCTCACCCCCCATTGTCTGTCTGCCCCTGTAAGGAGCCAGTCTGTCTCTGTGTACCACAACCTTACACCCCTTGGTGGGGTTTGAATACGGTACACAACTTCCCCCACCCTCTCTAGGACCTGACAGGGCCCTAGCCATGCACTGTCCAACTTAGGGCACCACCCCTTCTTCCTCGCCGGGTTGTGCAGCCACACCAACTCGCCCACCTCGAAGTTGCGTCCTCTCGCACGCACATCATAGTGCCTCTTTTGACATGCGCCCGCATTCTGGATCTGCTCCCTGGCAAATGCATGTGCCGATTCAAGCCGGTCCTGTAGCTTCCGGGCGTAGTCCAGGTTGGTCAGCACCGGTGTTTCCTCTGGCAGGTGCCCGAATGCCATTTCAGCTGGGGTACGGAGCTCCCTTCCCAGCCGGTGGATTCCTGGACAACTGATCTGCGTGTCATGAGGACCAGAGGGAGGTGAGTGTCCCAGTCTTTCTGGTGTTTCGCCGTCACTATTGCCAGCTGTTGAGCCAGTGTCCGATGGAATCTCTCCACCAAACCGTCACTTTGAGGGTGAAGGGGGGGGTGCAGGTCTTCAGGTCTTCCCAGCCGCTGGCACATTTCGGCAAACACTCTGGACTCAAAATTCCTCCCCTGGTCGCTGTGAATCACCTCAGGCACCCCAAACCGGCTGATGAAACCCCCCAGCAGCGCATTGACAATTGTATCCGCCTCCTGATCAGGGAGTGCGTATGCTTCAGGCCATTTTGTAAAATAGTCTATTGCCGTCAACACCCACCAGTTTCCTTTTTCTGAAACTGGGAATGGGCCCACTATGTCCACCTCCACCCTTTCTAAAGGTGCCCCTACAGGAAACTGTTGCAATTGGGCATGTGACTGTCCAGGGGGGCCCTTCCTTGCTGCGCAGCTGTCACACTGTCTACAATAGTCCTCTACATCACGCCTATGTCGCTCCCAGTAAAACCCCTTCCTGAGACGTCTGAGTGTCTTGCTCACGCCAAAGTGCCCCGAGCCCAGTCCCCCATGTAATTGACCTAACACCAACGCCTGTAGTGCTTTTGGGACCACTACCTGCCAAGTCACCTCCCCCGTTGCAGGCATCTTCCACCCCCTCATTCAGCCTCAGATTGTTAAAGCCCGCCCACAGTCCCTTTGTGGTTGGTGAGAGGGGTGCTACTTCCTCTCTGGAAGGCCATGGACCCACTGCAGTACTGGTGCCAACTCCCTGTCCTCCTCCTGTCTCTCCCTCCACACACTGACGTCGATCAGGTGAGTCTCTCTGCACACCTGGGGCCCTAGCTGGCTCACCACTGCAACTGAACCCTCTACCTCACACAGCTCTTTATCTCTGGCCACCCGTTTCTCACAGTAGCAGCAGCCCGTTTTTGCACAGGGCCGCCGGGACAGCGCATCTGCGTTGGCATGATGAGTACCGGCTCTGTGCTCCACCTGGAAGTTGAAGGACTGCAACTCCTCCAGCCAGCGTGCCAACTGCCCCTCAGGTTCTTTAAAGGACAGTAGCCAATGAAGGGCAGCATGATCCGTGCGCACAACAAAGGGTATGCCACAGAGGTAGTATCTGAAGTGGTGCGTTGCTGCTACTACAGCCAACAACTCTCGCCATGTCACACAGTAACGACGTTCCTTTTTACTGAAAGACCTGCTGAAATATGCCAATACTTTTTCTCCCCCTGGCCCTGACTGTGCCAACACTGCCCCCATGCCTACATTGCTGGCGTCGGTGTCGAGGATAAACGGTTGTGAAGGGTCAGGGGCAATGAGGACGGGGGTCTCACTTAGGGCATGTTTAAGGGAATTAAATGCCTGCTGGCATTCGTCTGTCCAACTGAACCCCTTGTTTTTGCCCAGCAGGCCTGTGAGAGAAGAAGCAATGGTGGAAAACCCCTTCACAAACCTGCGGTAGTAGGAGGCCAGCCCCAGGAAGCTTTTGACCTGCTGCTTGGATGTCGGGACAGGCCAATCTCTAACAGCCTCCACCTTGTCTGCCATGGTGCTTATGCCTCTCCCCCCTACACGATGTCCCAGGAACGTCACCTCCCTTCTCATGAAGTGGCATTTTTCTGGGTGCAGCTTCAGTCCTGCCCCCGCCACCCTCTCCAGCACTCTCCTCAGAGCTCCCAAGGCTTCTTCAAAGGAGGCTCCATGGGTGAGGATGTCATCTAGATAGACGAGACACTGTTGTCTTGGGATGTCCGCTAGCACCCTGTCCATGAGACGTTCAAAGGTGGCTGGTGCGTTGCAGAGATCGAAACACAGCACTTTGAACTGCCAGTGTCCCCGGTGCGTGGAAAAGGCAGTCTTTGCACATGCCTCTGGGGCAAGGGGCACCTGCCAGTATCCACTGCGTAGATCCAGGGAGGAAAACCAGGAGGACCCTCTAACCAGATCTAGGCTCTCGTCCACACGGGGAATTGGGTAAGAGTCCTTTCTTGTCACTGTGTTTAAGCCCCTGTAGTCGACACAGAAGCGCATTTTGCCCCCTTTCTTAGGGACCATTACTATTGGGGCTGACCACGGGCTGTTGGACGGTTCAATGAATTTGGCCTGCTCCATTTCCTCCACTGCTCTGTCTGCTGCTTCCTGTCGTGCTAGTGGTATGAGTCGGGGTCTGATTTTTACAGGCTGTGCGTCACCAGTGTCGATCTCATGCTGTACCAGGTGAGTACAGCCCACATCCTGTTCACTCCATGCAAAACTGTCTCTGAACTCCATCAGGAGTTGCCTCAGCTGCTCCTGCTGTTCAGGGTTCAGGCCCTCGCTGTTCCTCTGACAGACATCCTCTACTGCTGCCAGTGTACTTACCACCTCATTACTGGGTGGTCGGGACGGGGTTAGAGGGACAGGCATGTTCGGCCGCTTGTCTGCGGTTTCCCAAGGTGTGAAACTTGGGGCCACGGGAGACAGCTGATGGGCGTGCGCGGGGGTCTCTAACTAAATTTCTGTCCCCTTTTTAAACAGCTCCCCTGGCGTGGACAGTTTAACCCTAGACCCACCCCCAATGCTCATGGTGCCTGTGCTTAAGTCTAATTGGCAGTCAATGTGTCTCAGAAAATCTAACCCCAGGATACATTGGTCCTGAACACTAGCCACCCACACTAGATGTTTCACTGTCCTCTCCCCTACTTTCAATGACATCATTTTTTTCCCCAACATAGGAGCTATCTCACCTGTAACAGTTCTTAACTGCACTGCTGTTGGCTCCCATGTTAATCCCTCAGGCACAATGTCTGGGTGAACAATTGTTACAGTGGACCCGGTGTCAACCAAGGCTGTGCATGGAGTCCTTTCCACAGTCACTGGTATGTGGCAGAAGTCTCCCGCCATGGTGCGCCCCACTACAACAATTTGTCTTTCCCAATAATTGTATTTGTTATACTCCCTGAATGCAATTTAATTGTCTGGTGTTATGGGGCTGGTCTAGGGTCCGTACTGCCCCGTCTATACGGACCCCTTCCCGTTTCCCTGAGGTGTGGTAGCTGAAGGGCAGTCACGTAGCATGTGACCAGGTTGACCACACCCCCAGCAAGCTATGGAACGTCGCCGCTGGAGTTCACTGGGCGGTTGTGCGGCAGGTAAAGAAATGGCCCTGATTAATTCAGTTATTTCAGAAGCCCACTCTGGTTTATTCTCTTTCACGGCACATGGTTTTGCAGCTCTCACCGTCGCCGTGTCTCCCGTTCGCCTTCCAGAGGCCTCGCCCCAGATTACCTCATTCCTCCTCGCTACCTCGAACACCTCCTGCAGGGATCCAGGGCTCGCCAGCTGGGTCTGAGCTCGTAGCTCAGGCGGGGTCAAAGCCAAAATAAAGCGGTCACGGGCTAGTTCATCTTGCACGGCTGGTGGCCTGTACGCTCGCCTGGTCAGACCCTCAACATCATTAGCCAATGATCTGAGTGGCTCCCCTGGTAGTCTCTCTCTGCGACCCAGCTCTGCAAGAATTAATTCAGGATGTCTGTTGCGACCATATCTCCTGCTTAGCGCCCCTACTAGTGCTCTATAGTCTTGGGTTAGCATTAACAGGCAAGTCACAGCTTCCCCATTTAAACACATCGCTAACCACAGCGCTCTCTGTTCCTCCCGCCAGCCAACAGAGTCAGCTAAAAGCTCGAATTGAGCCATAAATCCCTCAAAGTCAGCATCCCCAGAGAATTTTGGCGTCTTCACGTTACAGTTAGACACAGGGTACTGGGCAGCGCCATCTTTGTTTACGTTTACTTGCTCCTCGTCGCACCATGACGTCAGCGTCGTTTCCACCGCGGCGCTCTCCAGTGACATTCCTTCCAATTTGGCGGGCCAACCTCCCGCGAGCCCGCTCTCCCTCCTACTCGGTTCCATACTCCTGGCTCCGCAACCCAATGCACTCTCAGTTATATAATCCCCCATGTCAATTCTGACCTCTGTCCGCTCCTCCTTAATCTTCGGTCTTGCACCCCTCATTCTCGGTCCCGCGCTCTGCTTTCTGACAGCAGAGCTGACTGTTTCTCCATCAACAAAGCGACGGCCCGAAAGCACTTCTGACACCAGTGTAAAGGGTGTTTTATGGTTCTGTGTCAAAACGACGGCGTACCCACGTAGACCTCTCTTCGTCAACGCGGACCCTCCGCCGTCGAGTGACGCGCACCTCTCCAAAAAAGTAACTTGCCTGTCGAGGCTACGCAGAGCGCAAGGACTGTGATTGGTCAGGTTAATACATCCTTCCGAAATGTAGCTTTTCCGGTTTTCCTCTCCCTACATACTGCCATTGTTTTGCTCTGAGGTGTTTCGTGAAAAGGACAAAATTATGGATGAATTTCGAATGTAAGGTACATATAAGTTCGTTTTTTTACCTCTGTTTATGTGGGCTACTAAGCTACATGTAGCTAGCTAAAAATTACATCAGGTTGTCCATATACATTTCGCCATGGTACGTCTGTGCAAACAAAATGTACTGTAACAAAACATGCAGAAAATGCGGTTTTCATAACGCTGCTAATTGTATATCTTTTTATTATTTAGAGATGGTGTAGCATAGGAATTTCCACAGTGTGGGGTTAATAATCAGGGTTCTAAATAAGCACCATTTACCAGCCAAACGCTTGTAAAATATTGATGTCCAAATACAACCATATTAGATTATATTAGGTAGATTAACTTCACTCACCAGCCAAAAAACTGTAGTAATCTATTGAGTGGCTGGTAAAATTTGAACATTCATTAGGCGTTTGGCTGGTCGATGAAATAGTTCATTTTGAACCCTTTTAACAATGTCTATTTTATCAACGAATCATTGTTGTCTTTGTACAGTACAGTACTGTGAAATACATATACTTTTGCCCCATGACGTCTTTGTACACACTGACTTGCACAGCATTTTATTTTCAGTATCTTATCTACTGTTATTTGCCCAATAACCGTTTGCACAGTCATACTCACTTGTTAATTTATTACATTGCATTTGCCTGCCACTTTAGATACCAATTTCATCTACCTCTGAAACTTATTTCTTTGCACTAATTGTACATTTACTTAAACTTTTCTCGTGCAATTTTGACTGTATCTTTTTTTCCCCTCTTTACCCTCTGTGTAATTCTTGTGTATTTGTATTCATGTGTACCGCGGTCTGAACTTGCACCTTTAGCTTGATCTTGTGGTTTATTATGCATTTTAGAAAATATACTATGTACTATATAAATGTAAGAGTAAAACCTAAATATAGCTGCGAGCAGCGATACAGGGGCCTAGCAGACGAAGGGCCCGTAGCGCAACGCAGAGCAGGAAGAGGAAAAATGGCAGAAATGGAACGTACGCAAAGAACAGGTAGGTTCGGAAGTAAAGATGGGATGAAATCGAAATGAACAGAAGGTCCAATGAGAACGAACGTGGAACGAAGGATGAAAACAAGCTCATTTGTAATCCAAGAGTAAGAAAGATCACTACAGCTGTTTCCCGGATAACGAAGCAATTGAAATGACAATTTCACGCGCAATTTTAAAGTCGTCACACGTAGGACTCGAACCCGCCGTCTACAGGTCAGGTGTCCGTTGCTCATCTTGTTGCGCCACCTGGCAGACACACACCTAAGCAGCTGCCAAAATTCAATAGTTTCAAGTGAGAATCGTGTCAAAATTATACATTCTTATCGTCTGACGCAGGGTTCGAACCCACAACAGGAACAGCTCAGTATTAGTAACGCGCGGTTTAGCAGGCTGCGCCACTCAGAGGACGAACAATTGCACACTGTAGGGTAGAGAGTTCAGTGTAAGAATAAGTACACAAAAGCAGGTTAACATGCTAAACTAGCTTAATAAAGATTAGTACAGCTCTTACCCGGATAATAAAGGAAATGAAATGACAAGTTCATACACAATTTAAAAGTTGTCCCGGACAGGAGTCAAACCCACCATCTACGGGTCAGATGTCTGTTACTCATCTCGTTGCGCCACCCGGCAGACGTGCACCTACACAGCTGCCAAAATTCAATAGTTTCAAGAGAGAATCGCGTCAAAATTATACGTTTTTTACTAAGATGCCAAAGTTCCATTAGTCAAGTCAAGTGCGAACCTTTATACGAATGTGCCACATATCGTATTCCAATTAGTTACATTTCAGAAAGACACTACGTCCGTAACACAATGGTTTGGGCTCACAGCACACGGTTTAGCAGCTTATGCTTAAGCTGCAGAGGAGAGGCTTCAGTGTAAGAATGAGCAAACGATAAGCACACGAAAGAATTACTTAACATCTCAACCAGTTTAGCGTGCTAAGATGGCTTAATGCTAATGTAACTTACGGTTAGCCAATGCGGAGCCAGAAGAGCAAAAAGAGCATAAAATGGAATGTAAACAAAGAAAACAGGTTCAGATTTTATACTTACGGATTCGAACCCACAACCGGTACGGCTCAGTATTAGTAATGCACAGTTTAGCAGACTGCGCCACTCAGAGGATGGACAATCGCACACTGCAGAGGAGAGGGTAAAATAGCTTAATTCTAATGTAGCTTAGGACGTGGTAAATCCAATCCTAGCAAAATAGATATCCTCGGATTCAACACGACGCAAGGAATCGATAGACGGCAATTTTATGATTTTGCGACAAACTGTTCACATGTTACAGCCTCTGAACCGATTTTTGATCGACCTTGTTAACTTTGTGACGTCTTAACTTTTTTCCGGTATAGCAAAAAAATCAGGAACAGTACTTCTGTGCGGCTCAGTGCGAAGATCATTTGAGCAAATTTTGGAAAATTTTGGACACATTTTAAAGGAGGAGTAGCGAAAAAACTGTTTTACGTTTGCTCCAATATGGCGTCCAGTCACATTGTTAAAAAATAACACATGAGATATTGTTGAAATCGGCATAAGCCAGAGAATATATTGACGTAAAGAAATCAAATTTCAAGCAATGTTAGCAGAAGTTATAAGTGTTTTTTCAATAAACCATGATATCTCTGGAACACTAGTTGGCGCTGTAATCAAACTTCTTAGGTACCTTTGGGCCATGTAAATGATGATCCATACCAAATTTGGTGAAGAAATTTTAAATAGTTTAAAAGATATTGCAAATTAGGACAAAATTCAAAATGTCGGACACGCGGTACATCCCACTGTGGCGAAATTGATATCCATGGATTCGGCATGATGCAAGGAATCCATAAATACCACAATTATGATTTTCTGACAAACTGTTCAAAAGTTATTGGCCGAAATAGCAATTTTTCATATCTCATGACCCGTAGGTGGCGCTATTCCCAAATTTAGCATGGCACCTCAGAACATGCTTCCGATGAAGTGCACCAATTTTTATTTCGATTGATCAAACTTTGGCCGAGATACAGCCTCTTAGCCAATTTTGGGTGGACCTCGTTAAGTTTGCGAAACCATAACGTTTGAACAAAGATTAATAAAAAAACTGGATAGTTTTTATGCGGCTCAATCCGAAGATCATTTGAGGACTTGTTTGGAGAGAATTGGACAAAATTTGAAGGAGGAGTAGCGAAAAAACAGAATACTGTACATTTCAAAATGGCCACTACTGTAATGGGTGGGGTCTTAATGTAAGGTATTGGTTGCGATCAACATGATGAGTGGAATCAGGTGTAATAAGTTTCATGTCTCTAGATTAAAGGGTTCAAAAGTTATAACCATTTCAATGTTGAAATTTTGAACTGGTGGTGGCGCTATAGAGTTGGTCCTAGAGGGTCAAAAATTGGTCCAATTACTATTCATTAGCATCACTACAAGTGTGCCAAATTTCATCATTTTCCTATGTATGGTTCATAGGGCTGCCATAGACTTCCATCAGGGAAGAAGAAAAAATCCAACAGATACAATTGGGTACCAGCCCCTATGGGGCTTGGCCCCTAATTGATCTTTCTGTCATAACAGGGCCAAGTTGAATGCCTGGAATCTCTAACGCAAGTCAGGTTGGTTTAATTCCTGTCCAGACAGCCACTTGGTGTACACAGCACTTAATACAGCAATGTTCCCTACATTATATATAACCTCACCTGCACAGCCATTGTATACCCAACCACACCTGTGCCTGTTGTGTGTATCACCCCAGCTTCAATGGTAGCAGAGACCTGTGTCCCGGATGGAGTCCAAACAGAAGAGGAACCAGGATGACTGGCTGGTTAAGCAGACGGCACTGCTAGACAAACGCAGGGTGGACCTACCGGCTGGTGCAGGACCCCGGCGGCGAGTGTAGCAGATTTGGCCAGACAGTGGCTGATCTGCTATGGAGGGTTACCATTGTCCTTCTAGCTATTTTCTTCTCAAGCAAATATTCAAAGAAAAAAATAACAGTTCTCAAATAGTCTGTATCATGGTTGCAAGTATTTTTTTATGTGGGGTGACTTTGTCTTTCTAGTTTCAGCACATGCTATTTAAAAGTTATGTGAATGGCACTGCTCAAGACCAGTGGTTCCCAAACCTCTCCACAAAGACTGAGTCTGTACTTTTATGGGGCAAAACTTTTGTTAATGTTTAATCTCGAGAAGGGCTTTTGGGCAAACCTGATGGACTCTACATAACCTGCATTTATCACATTCATCATTCAACCAGAATATTTGTTTGTAGAAGCCAAGAAGAAGCACCTATGCCATTTAATATTATCCATCAACAGATGTGTATTCAAGTTGAAATCCAGTAGGTGACCTCACTTTTTCTGGAGTAGGGTTTTAGTACAGCATTTCTACTTCTACTCAGGTATCAGTCTCCCAATACTTTTTACACCTCTGAGAGGCACAGCAGAGCAAACTGTTCCTGCTGTTTTGTTTGCACCTTATGATGTACTACATCTATATTGTTTATGTATACAGTTGATGTGTATAGTTTTTATTTTATATATTTATATTTTGTGCTGCTTGTACCTGTTTGCAACTTGGTGGAGGTTACTCAATGAAGAGCAATAATATGACTTCACAGCAGGTCTTTATTGATAAAAAGAGAAATCTTAAAACATAAATGTAAAGGAAAATTCAGATATGACAATCACCTAGCTAATAGTTAAAATATATTGACAATCACCCATCAAACTCTAGAGTGATGGTAATTGTAAATCTGCTTACCGATGGGCAGGTGCATCACTATGTAGCAAAAAAACAACATTAATGCATGGGCAATCGATGTATGATAATGTAGATATATACAAACACAAAGTCCTATAACAAGACTAGCTGGTGAGTAAAGGTTTGTGACTGTGGCATTGACAGTTGATGTTGCTATATTAGTGGGGAGTAGCAACATGCTAGTTCACTGACAAGCTTTGCAAAAAAACTCTGAAATAGTTTGGATACAATGACAGGGTTACCTGTTTGTAAAGTGTCTAATTGTCAGTAACATTTTGAAATGAGCACTTCGCCAGCAAGGCAGTACTAAGTGGGCAGTTCTGCTCAAGTTTGGTTGCTAACATAGGATATAAACGGGCTGACAAACAACTCGTAAATATCTTTCCGGAGGTGCGCGACAGAGGTGACACAGGCGGCACCCCCTAGCGTTCTGGCGGTGAAATGCACCGCGTTGCAACCCCCCCTTGCGTTCTGGCGGTGAAATGCAACGCGTTGCAAAGAAAGACGTTCACCCATGACGCAGAACTTCGAAAGGTCATGACGCCGTCAGAGTGACGCCGTAGCCACGCTGTCGATTTGACGGAGAACCATAAAACAGGCTTAACACTCCTACTCGGAGGCTAAATCAGGAGGCTTGAGACAGAGGTAGAAATATCGCTGGCAGACTTTATTACTAAGCAGAGGTAGTTGTTGGCCACTGCCTATGCCCTCAGCACACATACTTAACTCGTAACTTATTTGAAACTGTTACAGACGCTCACACCTGTAGTCACCTGCTAGGCTCAGACAAGTAGCAGGAGAGAGAGTTTTCCTGACCAACCCCCCCTTTTATCCACTCCTACTCCCCGGAACTAGACCACCCCCCTAGCTGTCCCACTCATAAAACAGTCCCCTGGTAATAACTTCAGCTCTCTCTAAATGAATGCACCAACAGAACCAGAACACAGAACATGTAACTACCAAAATACAGGGTCGCCACAGTACTATCACATACATTACACTGAACTGTAACTTACCTGAGATGTCAGAGACTATCTGGCCTAATTTAATTTATTAATTTAATATTTAAACACATGTAAAATGAAAACCACTGCTCCTGGAGGCAAACAAAATTTTATTTGTAGCTTGAAGCAGACTGCAAACTCTTTCAAACCCAGGTCAAGCCATTATGGAAGGTGATACAAGTGTCTCAACATACCGGGATGGCTTTGAAGAATGATGGAAAGGCAATTGCTGCATGTTGTCACAGCTTGGCAAGGTGATTGACAGTAGGCTAACTACAAATATTTACAATGACCACTAGACAAGAGGATGTCTTGAGACTGCCTTGAACACAAGTCACTCCTACTAAAGTCAAGTAAGGCTTAAAATGCTTGGCCTGGCACTGTTGATGGTTCTGCAAGCTTACAGGAAACGCACATGGTATGGGTTTCATGTAAGTTCACAGGACAAGTGACTGCCTGGCTGTGCAAAACTTCGGTTATAACAATCATGTAAGGCTTAAAATAATATTCTTCATCTATCCTGAGTATTGTTAATATTCAATCTCAGTCTTTTACATGATATTGAGTTACTTTGTCTTGTGTTTTTAAAGTTCTCTGTCATGCAGGCTATGCTGAGGATATCACCTGAACCCTGAAACAATGTGTCATCTTCAGTGGCCAAATAGATGAGGCTTTCATCAATAAGACAGTGGGTACAAACTCTACCCTACAAGAGATTTGTTGTTGTTTTTTTATTTCACCTTGATTTAATGAAGTAGGCCAACAGAGAACTGACACTCAATTGCAGGAGTGACCTGTGAAGACAGAGTTTAAAAATGCAACAAAGGACAAAGTTACATTTGAATTACACTAAATACTCAAAAGAAGTGTGTATATACCAGCGTTACCCAAACTATGGGGCGCGCCCCATTGGTGGGGAATAGAGACATGCCAAGTGGGGCGCGACAATCGGGAGGAAATTTTGTCATTTTTGTGCCCATCTCAATAAATTCCTTTATTTATTGACCATGTAGGCTACTCAAAATAAAATGACACATTTAGGCCTAAATGTAAGCCTTAAAACAGAATTTGAATTATAATTAATATGAAAACGTATACAAAACAGTAACAATGTTGTCAAAAGTCGGAAAATTCACGTTCATTTTTTACGTGTCAGTGTCATTGCCATGACGCGTTGCTATGGGTGGCTCATTTTGATACTGCCGCCTGTTGTAATTATTCTGCTCATTGTAAAAATGAAATACAAAACGTTTATATCAGTAATTCCTTATTCATACTGTGACGAAACTGTCTGCTTACAACAGTGGTCGGGAACCTCTACGCTCGTGAGCATAGCTGTACAAAATGCTTTCAAGCGATATGGGCATTCTGTGGCTCGATGGCAGGATAAAATAAGCCAAGCACAATTTTTAAACCTTTTTCATCGTAAATAAAGCTATTATGCGAATGTAGGCTGTCAAGGGAGGCTGTGTCTCCTCAAAACAACTGGATGACACAATAATTGATATTTAAAAAATAAAACAACACACATATTGAAAAATGTGAGATTACAAAGTGTAAAAATTACTCGTTTTTATAAAGTAACACTGTCCAACAGCGATATGCGCAGGGGAAGTTATGTGAAAGGAAGCAATGCTTCCATCGTGCTTTGATTGGTGATGATCGGATATGATTGGTTCATACGCGATAATCCTCTGCAGAAGCGGAGCAATTCATTGAGATGACGAGCGACTCCACTTGCCGAGGTTTCCAGGTCAAACACTAAGATTCTGGATTGGACAGAGGAATCTGACCATTCTTTTTCCTTTTGCTACATCTTATGTCTGTGCGATGGGATTTTTTGCTGTTGCTTCCCTGAAAACAAAATACAGATCTCATCTCATCATTGAGCATGATTTGAGAGTGTCAGTACAAGCCTACAACCTCGTTTTGAAAAAGAAAGTACTGCAAAACAGGCTCATTGCAGCCACTAAAATATTGAACAAGGTTATTCATTTTTCGTCAATTTAGTTTGTTCTTCTTGCATGCAGTTTGCAAAGTGACAAGATGAAGGAAAGCACAACTCCACTATTTAATTTAGTCATTTTCTAAATTTGATGTTATCAAAGGCAAAAGGCAAACACTGCATTATTATTATAATTATGTATTTATAAACATAATCTTATTTCATGCAAAGTGATAATATAATATACCTTTTATTTTCTCTATTTCAAAGTTAATGGTGTTATTTGAGGTTATGTTTTTAAAATATGATGTTAATAAAATAAATTATAACAGTAAAACTTAAAGCCTAGTTTTTAACCATTTTGTTGGTTTGAATGCGGACAGGTGGGGCTCAGAACCCTTTCCTACCACCAATGTGGGGAATGGCAGAAAAAGTTTGAGAAACACTGGTATATACAGTGTGTACAAATAAGGTCCGTTAAGACAGAGATCAATAAATACACCATGGTGGCAGAGCAGAAATGTTGGAGCAGTAACACTGGAGCATGGCTGAAAGTTCTCTAATTCAGTTAAAACAAACTGATTACAACTATTCAACATAGAATACATCTTTGACTGAAGACAGGGTAGCAGGAGCGCGTCAAGGTATTCAATACTATTATGTTACCAACGGTGCTCTTGGAAGGGAGGTAAATTAGATAGAATAGAGAACAATCATGCCAAGTAGGCACAAAGATTCGGAACCAAGTCACTCAGGCTGGATTTTTGTAATTATAAAAAACCTTTATTAACGACGCGTTTCGGCTTGC
>JACXGM010022016.1:0-16945 GCA_016801145.1 Umbra pygmaea | reverse complement strand
ACCTATGCCTGTTTTGGATTACTCTACCATTTGATATCCCTAGATGTACTTTAGCCACACCAGCTATTCCGTTCTAACCTCTGCTTGTTTGGATAATTCTGCCTGTGGATATACCTACCTGTTCCTATGGAGTGTATTTCAGGTCAATAAATAACATTGTGCTATTTGACATTTTGAGTATTTATTACAGACATTACAAAACCTTTGCAAATAGAAGGGAATAACTAAATTAATTAACCATATAATGGATCATAGAAGTAATGCACCTGCGCAAATCCAAAAACATTTAAGATAATAAACTAATCTCATACGACGTCTGGTAGAAAGTTTTACATTTGAGGCAATAAATAAGTGTACCTGTCAAGTGTGTTCATTTGATGCAGGGCGCATAGGCAAAATGTAACAGCCTACCTTATAATCAATTCATTATAACAAAGATGTTCAATGGCCAAGCAGTAATACGGTTACATACGTGTGTAGTAAACCCATTATTTTAAATATCCAGCGTCATATGACTTTGTTAGAATAACAATTAACATAAAGCTTAAAATATTTATTTTGTACATAATCCTGTAATAGGATCAACAGATCCATATGTAAGCTATGTTAAAAGTGCATTTGTCAAATTAGTAATTTGGTCAGACTAGTTAAGTCATTCTACAGTGATGAGCAAGCATGTGCAAATCCAATAACTACATCGTATTGAATAATAGAGTAATGTGCCTGTGCCAAAATGAACAATATGAATGATCCAGGTACTAGTACCAAGCAGTATACTAGATCATAGAAGTAGTGCGCCTGTGCGAAAAAGAACAAAATGAACCAGTACCGGGCAATGTACTAGTACGACTTACTAGTACCGAGCAGTATACTGGATCATAGAAGTAATGCACTTGCGCCAAAAAGAACGATATGTACAATTCAGGTACTAGTAGCAGTATACTGGATCATAGAAGTAATGCGCTTGCGCCAAAAATAACAAAATGAACGATTCAGAGACTAGTACCGAGCAGTATACTGGATCATAGAAGTAATGCACTTGCGCCAAAAAGAACGATATGAACAATTCAGGTACTAGTAGCAGTATACTGGATCATAGAAGTAATGCGCTTGCACCAAAATGAACAAAATGAACGATTCAGAGACTAGGACCGAGCAGTATACTGGATCATAGAAGTAATGTGCCTGTGCTAAAAAGAACGAAATGAACGATTCAGGTGCTAGTACCGAGCAGTATCCTGGATCATAGAAGTAATGTGCCTGTGCGAAAATGAACAAAAATGAACGATCCAGTATGAATCGTACGTACCGGTCTTTTAAAAGAAACATTCAAAAAGAACGAATCATTCATGATTCGCCCATCACTAATAGATAATTCAGATAAGTATATCTTGCCACATCGCTCTTCATTGGCTGTGAACAGATCAGGCATCTGTAAATTAAATCATGGAAGTATAGTTAGTGAACATAATCATCCCATGCATGATCTGACTGAAGGCATCCATGATAGATGAGCAGTGCGAAAATAATCGACGGCTGGGTGACGTGTGGTTGGATAAACCAAGTGTGCGCCCCTCTCCATCCCACAGATCTGTCCAAGGAGTTGTAGAGCTGCCGACAAGGCAGGGTTAGTGGGAATTGCGAAAGTAGGAAAATAGCCAGAAAAATATATAAAATAATATACTAAAACATACATAAAAATGCAATGTTTATTTTGCTAATGTTAGTTGCCTGTTACAATACATGTATGGTGTTATTGTTAAAAATATATAGATATCAGCCCTGCGTTTCCCTGTGTTTCTGTGTAAAGTCTTGGTGTGCGTGTTTAAGGAGTGAAACAGAGGCACTTGTGAAGGAAATAAAATATTTCATTAAACAACTGAAAACAATAAATACAATGACTGTGCAGTGTGAAAACACCAGGTACAAACGGTACACTGGCTAAATATTCAAAACATCAAAAGACAAAACAGGAATACAGAAACACAATGAACGACAGCTATGCAACACTAAGACAAGACTTAAATGCTAATTACACTAATAACAATGCAGTTGGGACTAATGGATGAAATGGATTGATAGGATAATAAAATACATGTTAGCTGAGCAGAAGATGAAAACACTTAATACAGGTGAGAAACTTCTAAAACACACATACAGAGGAGTAACAAAATGTAAATGTCTTAAGGGAGACCGCGTGTCTGAATGATTGTACCTGAACAGTGAATGATTGTACCTATGTGTTTGTGTTATCCTATGGTATTTTATTCTCAAAATTTTGAACTGCCTCAAGTGAGGGAAATCATAGCCAGGTTTGAACCTACAACCATGGCGACATAAACCGGCCTGCAATGCAGTGACTTAGCCCACTACACCACACAGACCAGGCAAGTAAGCATTTTGACCATCTCATCATTATTGTGCATATGTTCCAACTCCAAGCTGTACAAACTGGAATGCTTATTGGATTTAAGCATATCAGGTGATGTTTATTTGTGTAATGAGGGAGGGTGTGGCCAAAGGAGACCAACACCCTATGACAAGGTGTGAATAAATATTAGGCAGCTTCTGTTCCTCAGGCAAAATGGGCAAAAAAGGAGATTTAACTGACTTGTAAAAGTGTTTCAGAGGGATAGAGCAGTCTTGAAATTGCTAAGATGTTGGGGCATGATCACAGATCCACAAAATGCAAATAGTCAACAGGGCCGCAAGAAATGTGTTGGAAAAATAGATTACCTGCCAACGACTTTAGAAGACTCAAACATGAGGCTGCAAGGAACCCATTAGCCTCCAGTGCTGTCATATTCCAGACCTGCAACATACCTGGTGTGCCCATAAGTACAAGGTGTTCAGTGCTCAGAGACATGGCCATGGTAAGGAAGGCTGAAACCCGACCACCACTGAACAAGACACAAGTTGAAACGTCAAGACTGGGCCAAGAAATATATAGGTTATAAAATGAGACTGATGAGACGAGTGACTCGATGGACCAGATGGTATGGGCTGATATTATTAAAGATGAGCTAAATGGACCTTTTCAGGTTCAAGATGGACTCAAACTCAACTCAAAAACTGAGTGCCAGTTTTTAGAAGACACTTTCTTCAAGCAGTGTTACAGGGTCTGCATCTTTTAAGATGTCATTGATATTTATTCGGGACAATGCTCCATCACAGTCTTCGAAATATTCCACTGTGTGGCTTGCCAGTGAAGGCCTTAAAGATGAAAGAATAATGACATGGCCCCCTTCCTCATCTGAACTAAACCCTATTGAGAACTTTTGGTCCCTTCCTAATGGTCTATTTACCATGAAGGAAAATAGTACATCTCTCTGAACAGTGTCTGGGAGGCTGTGGTTGCTGCTGCACAAAAACTCAGAGACTCCATGAATGGAAGGCTTATGACTGTTATTGAAAACAAGGCTGGCTATGTAGTCACTGATTTGTTTTGAAATTGTAAATTTTGAGTTGTTGGTTTATTATTCTTACTTTAAATGATGAAAATCAAGATAGGAAACGTTTCTTTTTCATTTAGATGCATAATTATTTTGCACATTAATAGTTGCCCAACAATTGTTCACACATAGATACATGTATTCTCCAAAGAAAGCCACAACCTCACTTTCACTTCCTTAACTACTCAGGTTTGAGGTGTGTTTACATTTTGGATTGCCTGAAAACACTGTAGTTATTCATTAATAAAATTAATCCTCAAGAATACAACTTGCCTATTACAGAAATTCTGCACACAGTGTATATCAAAGAACACATGGTGTGGTATTTTTTATATATTAGGCTCTGAAATAGGTTTTCATCACGTGTTGTGCATTATTTGTGGAAGGCTATACACAGATCCTTGATAAACATGATCAGACATTGAATGTATCTGACTTATCCATAATATTACAATATATACATTAGAATAAGCCAAATAAAGTGATATAAAATGGTGGAATTCTATAAGAATATGTTTTGTTTGTTGGAGGTATTATGTAAATTTAGAAATAGTCATGTTGTAAAAAATAATTTAAATGAAAAAACAAGCAGGTCACGTAATGGAATTGGTTCAATGCCTGGTTTAAGTGGAATGTGGGGACAGAAAACATTCAGAAGATGACAAAACTTCCCAAAATAACAGTACAAACAAAACACAAACAACAGAATTTATTTTACACCCCTCCCAATTGGTATTGTCCAATCCCCACAAACTCTGCCTTGTAGGCAGATCCTCAACTCCCTGGACAGATACATGATCGTGCAGCCCTAAATCACATGAAATACGTTCTGAGGGAACTATTTTGTAAAACCGAAATATGTAAAATATGAACGTATCAGAGGGTCAATTACGTTTGTAGGGAACTAAATTGAACACTCGAATAACGTTCAATATGAAGATCATGACGTAGCATGTAAATAGAATAGTTTTTGCTAGAGTGGAGGTCGGGGATGGTGGATGGGCGCATAAATCCGCGACTTGCATGCCAGTGTTCAAGTTCAAATCCAGACCGGCACTTTGTGTTTGTTTTGTTCTACATTGCTTGGGTCATGCAGACAGGCGATTCAGTTTTTGTAATGTTAACCCTAACCTTAATTCTAACCTTAACCTCAGTAACGTCATGCCTAACCTTAACCGTTACTATCCTCCTACCTAACCTTAACTGTGAATGTTGCAATATAATTTCGAACGCAATGGAATGTATGAAATGTTCTCGCATAAATCCGCTAAACGAAATGTACCGGAGCAACGTAATTGAAGTACAAATATAGCCTAATAACAAAACGTACAGTTCAAACATAAAAACCCCCTAATAATGTTGGCATATAACGTAATTTAGGTTTTCAAAATAGTTTCTTGAGAACGTAAGTTGGGAGAAATTCTGAGAATTCTGAGATACGGTTGGATCGTGAGGAGCGCTCACATGATTCACCCAAGCCCATGTCGCAGTTCTTTTCAACTGCTCATCCAACACAGAAGCCTTTAGCTCATGCATGGGATGATTACACTAAAGATTGCACAATATGTATCTAAAACAGATACATTTTAAAACAGAAATGAATCTGGGAATGTAGCCATTATTATGTAGTTAATTAGCAAACACCTGTGGGGAGAAACACAATTTAAAGAAAGGGTTTGATATCTAGTTCCTCATGTAAATCTCTTGGAGATTGTGTCCAAAACGATTCTCGTTTTAGTAAAACATTTTCAATGTTGCACTCTCTGTGTGTCAGTTGTACATGTTCAATTCCCAGGTAGCGGAGGGAATGATGCCTATATCCCCAGCATTATTTCTGTATTAAGATGTCTTCTCTGTTTTATATACATATTGTGCAATATTTTCTTTTTGTCTTATCAATATTAATCTGCATACATCATTACTAAGATGCATTGACTGGTCTATGTACAGAGTGTATATATGTATGAGTGGATGATGGAATATGCATGACCTGACAAAGATCCATGTCAGATCGAACCGTTGTCTGTCTGTGCATTTAAAATAAAATGACACAGGAGCATATCTGAGTTACAGATATTTATTTACTTTAATCTCTTTCTTGTTAACACCCATTTACTATGGTTCACACCCTTGTAAACCTTAACTACTTACTAGACTATGACAGTTGTGTGGCTAGAATCAGATTTCTTCAACATGATCTCTGGCAGGATTCTTAAATATCTCAGTGCTTGTCACCATCGGCTGTTTTCTTACATTTGCAAAGAAAAGTAGATCAAGTATTAGTAGTATAGAGACATCTTAAAACTGGTAATTGGATGCAGGCTTTATAATGAATGCAATTCAATGATTATTTATTGTAATGATAAACAAAGTTTTATGTAATCAAAATATGCCCCAAACATTCTGATAAGGAAACTAACTTTTTCAGGGCAAAAAAAGTAGGATGCTTTTGACTAGCCAAGTCAATCAACTGACCTGAATCTAATTAAGTTTGTAGTTCACTTGCTAAGGACAACGCTGAAGGCAAAAATTCCCTGAAGCAAAAAGGAACTGAATATGGCTGCAAAACAGGCCTGGCAGAACAGCAGGGAAGATAGCCAGCATCTGGTGATGTCTATGGGTCGCAGACTTCAGGCAGTCATTGAATGCAAATTAATTCCAACCAAGTTTTAAATATGACAACTTTATTTATGATTATATTAATATTTCTATTTTTCTGAAATGAGGGAGACTATAAAAAATGGGTTGTTCCTAAATGGTTTACTGTATAGGGATGCACATATCCTTAAATAACGCTGACACTGCACTTTAAGTTATTCATAATTATTTCAAACCCTACAGTATGTGCTGCAATACCAAGCCAAATGCACTGCATTATACTGTATATAGCGTGTTCAGTGCCATTCTACCCTATCCCTGACTGGCAACAGTTAAATATTTTCCTTTGTTTGACCACCTCTTTCTTGTAATGCTCAAAACCCTGGGCACCTAAACACTCACAACCTTCTCCAAATTCATTCCATACAGCTTCAGGCATATTTCCTCCCCAACTTTCCTTCTAGCAAAAAACATTGTTTTCTCAAATGAGAACTTGAATCCCCTCTTGAGGGAATAGTGTTCACTTCACTGATTGCTTCTTGAACACTCCCGGCTGTATGGAAATTATTTCTCCTTTTCTTCTACAGTGTCCTGTCATCCATGAAAAGAAAAATCACCTCCCAATATTGAAACTCAGCTGGGAAAATATATATCATCAACCATAATGGTTAAAAACTTAGGACTAATTACACTCCCCTGTGGTGTGCCATGATTTAACTCTTACCTTTTGAGACAGAGTATCCTCTTTTCACTTACATGTCCAGTAAACCTACAGTAATTGTGCAATCCTGGGTAACACTTTATCTGGATAGTCTATTTGTAGATGCTTTACAGAGTATCAATAACAATCTACAAAATATCAATACCATTTCAATAATCTATCTACTAAAACTTACCCTAACCTTAAACCTCATCCAATCCCTAAACTTAACCATTTCCCCAACCCTTAGTCTGATCCTAATTCAAACCCTAACCTTAACCTTAGAAAACATTAACTATGTTTTTTAGTAGTTTTTTATAGTGTGAATACCTGTAGAGCATCTACCGACGGTCATTTTG
The DNA here is from genome assembly GCA_016801145.1 of Umbra pygmaea. Classification (NCBI taxonomy): domain Eukaryota; kingdom Metazoa; phylum Chordata; class Actinopteri; order Esociformes; family Umbridae; genus Umbra; species Umbra pygmaea. The sequence goes on along the minus strand of JACXGM010022016.1, from coordinate 9,836 downwards.
ACTATCCAAATAAAGTGAAACCCAATCCTGTACTGAATATTATTTTTTACTTTGATACATATAATAAGTGACACACAACAATTATTGTGCATTTCTATTTCACCGAATTATGCTCCCAGCATTTGCCCCTTATACATTTTTGCGATTTTATCAGTGGGATCAAAATGTGTACATGTATACGTGTTCAATATTGTTCACCAATTAAACATTTTGTAACAGGGCTGTTTTTAACAGGAGGCAGGATAAAGAGAGAGGTGCGTGCTTCTCTTTTATTTAATAAAGGTAAATGCCAGAGTCCAGCAGTACTCTAAACACTGGGCAACAAAACCCAGTGTTTAGAGTGAACCAGCAGCAGGGGCGGAGCCTCTTTCTGAAGGAGAGAAAGAGCCAGAGGCAGGGGGCGGAGCCTCTTTCTGGACTGCTGGGGGGATTGCAGCAGTTGAGGGCGGAGCCACTTCCTGGACTGCTGAGGTGATGACGGCAGCTGGGGGCAGAGCCACTTCCTGGACTGCTGGCGTGACCACAGCTGCTGGGGGTGAGCCTCTTCCTGGACTGCTGATTATGATGATGTGGGTTGTATCCCTCTCCATGATGTATCTGCAGCCCACTCCAGGCTGCCAAGGGGTGTTGTTGTATCCCACCCATGTCTCACACCTACTCAGATCAGGAACTAGAGGTGTGGCCCATAGAATAGGCATGTCCGGTGCAACTGGAGTGACAGCCCAGGCAGCTCTCCCTGTGCCCCCCCTGAAAAATTAATTGGGGGAACCAAGGAAGTGGCACATCCATTGCTCCTCTAGCTCCAGAGGCGTTGGATTCTGGAGCCTTCCAGCAGCCCACTCCGAAGGCTGCCAAGGGGTGTTGTTGTATCCCACCCATGTCTCACACCTACTCAGATCAGGAACTAGAGGAGTGGCCCATAGAATAGGCATGTCCGGTGCAACTGGAGTGACAGCCCAGGCAGCTCTCCCTGTGCCCCCCCTGAAAAATTAATTGGGGGAACCAAGGAAGTGGCACATCCATTGCTCCTCTAGCTCCAGAGGTGTTAGATTCTCGAGCCTATATAGGGAGCCCGTAGAGTCCTCATTTGGGTCTCTCCAAGTCTTTGTCCCCATGACCCTCTCTCCTTATCTAAATTGTACATTTCTAAATCCTCATCTGTGTAGAAAGGAGCTGTCTGGCAGCATGCTGTGGTGACACATTACAGCTCTCCCACGGCCCTGTTGGGGAAGCGTACCCGGAGTCCGCACGGAGACGGTTGGGCTCCTCCTCTCCCATATCCGTGCTCAGCCGCAAAGGTCTGTTGCAGGCTTATCTGCGGCAAGAGGGGAGCTGGTTTTCTCTGTGACCTCCTTTGTTTATGTTCCTTCATTCTGTAACAGTGTTGGTTGTAACAGGAGGCAAATGGGGAACAAAATCACACACAAAAAAGTATATTATAAACTATGGGCAGTGCTTGACTAATAATTAACTAAGTAAAGTATCTTTTTTCAAGTATGTCCATTAAACCAGATTCAGTGTCGGCCCTCAACTAACCACAGAACTGTCTTTACCATGAGGCTATGGGTGCCTGACGTCCAAAATGCCTTTTTAAGTGGCCATTGAAATTATAAATGCTTTTTAAAATTACACACAAACATTTAAAAATTAACGTGTGAATCAATTATTTGAGAATAAAAAAAGTTCAAAAGGAATAATACAGAAGTAAGCTTGGTAGCCTCGTCTACCTGCGCTGCTGCTGGTATGTGACGTCATAGGCTACCAATCACATTTGCCTGCCGGCAAGAGCAACCTATTGTGTTAAGAGACAGTGAAAAGCAGGGTAAGATCACTACAGACAGTTTGTTTCCAAAACCATTTAGTTGATGTTGAAAAATAAACTTTAACATCTATCTCATTTTGTAGTGTCATTCTGAAGTATATGTTTGCCAGCAAAAGCTTTTCAAAAAGCATCATTTTAAACCGAACTGACCGGTGGACCTATTGACCTACGCAGCTAACCTGGGAAACCTTTTAAAATTGCAAAGGGAAAGCATGCATCATTATAATGAATCGTGCATACTCTGTTATTTAGTAACCTACTAGGCCACAAGGGCAAATCCGTTTCATGCCCACTCTGTCTCTGGCAGTAGCCTAGTTTACGCAAGCAACTCCTCAAGGCACTATAGTAGTAGGCAGGCAGGTAATCCGTTATGAAATAGGCTCCCTCTTCCCGTAGTCGACCAGTGTTAAATTGTGGACCAACCGCCAGATATCCCTAGTGGTCCGCGAGCAAATGTGATGAAAAAAGTTGTTTTTGTTGTTGTTTTAGGGCTGTCAAAAGTGAGGTGTTAGCGTTACAAATAAAATTAACTCAATTGTCGCAGTTAGATATGACGTTACTAAAGTTAAGGTTAGAATTAAGGTTAGGGTTAACATTACAAAAACCGACAATCGCCTGTCTGCTGATGCAAGCAGTGTAGAACAAAACACACACAAAGTGCCGGTCTGGATTTGAACTCGCGAACACTGGCATGCAAGTTGCGGATTTATACGCCCATCCACCATCCCTGACCTCTGCCCTAGCAAAAACTATGCTACTTACATGCTACGTCATGATCTTCATATGTTCATATTTAACGTTATTCGAGTGTTCAATTTAGTTCCCTACAAACGTAATTGACCCTCTAATACGTTCATATTTGACATATTTCGCTTTTACAAAATAGTTCCCTCAGAACGTATTTAATGTGATTTAGGGCTGGTTCATACTGGTGGTTCAAACTTTAATAAAACAAGTGATTTGTGTTAGCTACTGTAATCCTAATATTGTTGTGTGCGTTATCTGTACTGACTTATTGTCACACTGCTCATCACAGATTAATGTTGCCATGTCTCTTTATTTTGCTGCCCGTCAGTACCGGTTTCCCCCACACATAGTTATGCTTATATAGGCTAAATCTTCAATGATTCAATGGCAAATCTTGTTTTGGGCCAGCAAATTAAAATATTGGAAAGCAAAGCGTAAATAAAAGTTCTGTTAAAATAATCAAAACCTTGGAGGAACATTCGCTCACTACTGTTTAAATAGATTAACTTGAGGACCTATTTTAATTTAAGTTTTGACTACTGATGTATATATTACTGTGAAATAATACAGAAAATATAATCTTTTGTGATTATGTTGTTACCATGAATGGAAATATTCAGGCCTTTTCTGTGTTTTTAAATAAAAATGATGTAATTTATTTTGTGTGTAGGTGGTTTATTGGGTATTATCGGTTATTAACCTGAATTTCGGAAGCCAAAGGTATAAATTACATTTCAGCCCATCGGCTCTGGCATACTGGTAAGGAATGCCCCTCTCGGGTGGCTGAACTGCTCCTAGCCAAGCCACCCTGCCGAACTATGTTAGCTTCTTGAGCCGGTGTTCGAGAACAGATACAGTCGTTACAGCGCCTTTAATCAGTGAGGACAAATTAGAAACCCAGCCACTCACTAGAAATGTGTGTCCATGTGTTTGACAAGAGCAGAACCTAATATATTACCCAAAACTTGGAATGTCACAAACAGAGCTTGGTTTAAAGTAATAACATTTAATTCCAGTTAAAAGGCAATAATAGTGCAACACTTTAACCGGATACTGAATATCACAAATTACAATACCAACAATATTTCATGTCCTCCTAAAATCCTAATTCAGCCCTACAGCTGAAGAGACTATACAGTTTAGTCTAAATAATCTACCCTAACTATAGACCTGCCAGGAGTATCGATTAATGATTAAGACTCCGAGAAATAATACATTAAAAAAGGTTTTATCCTCTCCGTGCAGGTCCTCCCCAAACCTCATGTTGCGTCACAATAGAATCACCTTCTGGCCATAACAATGAAAACAAGCAGAAACCGTTATTGACACTTTTTTACATTAATTGAATTATTCACATACTCTTAGGCTCCAAATTGGTGCTAACACAACTAAGACAAAAGCCCAGGTTGTTCATATTAGCAATAAAACATTAAATACTATGCTATCACATTCAGTGGCTGTTGAGGTATACAGTTGGTCTTCACTTAGGTGGTGTAGATGAGTGGGGGCTGATGATTTAGACACCCTTTTCCTCTCATGAAGCCCTTTGTGTTGAATAGGTGTGAGAGATGACTATTAAGCTATTAAGATATGCTTTTTTGTCCTGTAAACCATTTGCTCATTCCACTACATAACCCAAATTCCAGAAGCCCTAAGTATAAAACCCCTCTATCTGGACAGAAGCTGAGTCTTGAATTAAACCTATGCTTTATCATGAGTGAGTCCACTAGCTCATGTTCACACAAAAGTTGATTAAAGTAGGGCTCAGGTGTGGACCTGAAAAGTAACACACCTGATTGATGTTTAGTAACCTTTGAAAGATGCAATTTAAGACCAAATACTTTAATTAATGATTCCACAATTAAATGTATGCATAATGTAGGCTACTTGAATAGGAAAATGCATATATACAAGGTACCAAGAGATGTTAATCAACAAACAATCTGGCAGCGCTGTAACATTAACACAGTATGGAAGTTGTTTGTTAATTATGGTAAATCAATATGTTTTGTTGGATCCATGCCATCAGAGATTAAGAAATTAATCTTTAGATATAAAAGTTATATTAACCTACCATGCTACAAGAGTGGTCTTAGAATTGACTGACTATCTAGTTAGTCTGTTGTTTATCATTACTTTATAGGCTATTGTCCTACCCGATGCAGAAGTCTTTTCCCGCTCTCTTTTTATCTTTAAGCGATGACAAATTTGCTCACAACACTCACCCCTGGCTTTGGTTTGAATCATGTCAAGGGCTCTCTTTTCTGTGGATCTTAAAAATGTTGTTTGGTCTGAAAAGGAGAGCAGCATACTGTATGTCTAGAATTCTAGAATGCTGCAGTAGATTACTGAGTATTCTAAAAATAAATATAATTTATTTCTCAAAGAAACAGACATAGCACAAAAACTACAAATAATTTACAACATCTTGCAACTAGATTTTTTGTTCCTTGTACAAAAATTATCGTTACAAAACCAAGGCGATCCACAGCCGTTTAAGTAATTTAAAGAAAGGCTGTTGGCGGCCGTTATGGGTTCTAAAGGGTTAACAGAAAAATACACTAAATATTGTTGGGTTATAACAGATTAAGTAGCATTACCCAGATAATGGCGGTAATCATGGGTTGGGGTGTTAGTCTACCAATGCTCTAAAAAAGAGGCATTACACAGTATGTGCATTGTAAAATAACATTAGATTACTTGAATGAATTGCATATATAGCTGCCTATGATGCCTCATTCAATTAATCCATTCCAATGTAAATGATGCATGGGGGTAGCTGTGAGCAGTTGTGCGGGAAAGTACTTTGAACAGGGGGTGCTTCCTACCTGAAAGGACAACCTCGCCTGCTCTCCCATCTCCGGCAGTTTGAGCACCTAAAGTAGTTGGTTATTTATTGCAGAAGTGTTATTAATTACAGCCTTGGTTTTGTAATGTTAATATTTGTACAAGGAACAAAAATTCTAGCTGCAAGATTTTGTAATTGTAAATTATTTGTCATTTTTCTGTTTTTTTAGATGTGTGATTTTTTTTATAATTCTCAGTAAACTGCATTCTAGAATTGTATTGGGGTTTATTTTTGCATACTAGAATTCTAACATGGTTTATTTTAGCAGAAACTAAAAATAATGATTAAGGTGTTGGCTACAGGATAATTTATGTCAGGATGTGAACATGTACAATAAAAACACATGGCTAATACTTTTGTTGACATTTATTTGTAGCGATAAATTTACAGTATACTTTGCAGAGAAAAACACAAGTGAAATGCAGTTGAAATGTCAATATATGCTAAATCTGGGGGTACAATACACTGTGGCTGAAGAGGCTTATTTCTACATATCTACTTGTTTGTTTTAAAACAGTTTTAAAAGAGCTAAGAAATATTGTAGACTACTCTACAGTACAGTATGCGTCTGCATTCTCTGATCAGAATGCATTCCGAAATCCATTGGAGTTGTAACTACAGTATTTACATAGTATTGTGAAGTACAGTTTCACTTTGCGGGACAAAAATGGGTAACAAACAATGTTTTTATGTTGTCGTACAGTATACCTACTGTAACTCTGATAGCCGCTCCCTCAAAAGACAACTTTTTTTTTCATGGAAATCCCCACAGCACTGTGGTGTACAGGTCTAGTTCGGTTGCGATTACTGCCAGTTTTTTCAGTACAGTGAGTTGCAAGTTCTAGTCTCAGCGAAGGCCAAATCCTGTTTTTTCTCAGTCTGCTTATACAGTAGGACACATTCAAATTGTATATTGTAATTGTAATATACATAAAGTACAGTCAGACTCTAAACTGGCGAAATTCTATAAAAGTCACCAGAGTGTCTCCATGTCTAACAGTAAAGGAGATTGCTAAAACTACAGTACATTTCTCGTTTCTAACAATATACATCAATGGGCGGCAACAACCGAAAGGGCTTTCCTGGGGAATTCCGTGTAATATGTCACAGGGAATCCTATGTTATGCTCTTTGTCTCTTCGGCTTTCTCGTCGATAAAAAACGGTTTTACACAAGGCTTAAAAATGCTACAGGCATTTGTATAATTGTAGGCATGTAAAGCCATTGTTAAATTATTATAACAGACTGAGAACATGGTGTGTTATTATTATAACAGACTGAGGTGTATGGAGGACCAAGTCTGCCAAAATAAGAAATAAATATATAAATAAATGCTCAAAAAATGAATAAGCATATGAGCAAATAATAATAATAATAAATAAGCAAATTAATTGCACAATAAATACAGTAAATAAATTAATATAGGTAGTAATTAAATTATACAATGAGAAATTAATGTAGATACAGTGCCTTGCGAAAGTATTCGGCCCTCTTGATCTTTTCGACCTTTTGCCACATTTAAGGCGTCAAACATAAAGATATGAAAATGTAATTTTTTGTGAAGAATCAACAACAAGTGGGACACAATCATGAAGTGGAACCAAATTTATTGGATATTTCAAACTTTTTTAACAAATAAAAAACTGACAAATAGGGCGAGCATAATTATTCGGCCCCTTTACTTTCAGTGCAGCAAACTCTCTCCAGAAGTTCAGTGAGGATCTCTGAAAGATCTAATGTTGACCTAAATGACTAATGATGATAAATAGAATCCACCCATGTGTTATCAAGTCTCCGTATAAATGCACCTGCTCTGTGATAGTCCCAGAGGTCCGTTGAAAGCACAGAGAGCATCATGAAGAACAAGGAATATTTTATAATTAAACGCTTCTAAGTTCCAAGGCTAAACCTTTTGTCTATAGCATCCAGGGTCGATCCGAAACTTTTAGAGGCGAGGGACTGGCTGACGGGCAAAAGGAAGGACGTTGTCACTAGGTCCGACCCATCTAAGAGGGCGTTGGTGGTCCCCAAAAGACTAAGGGATGTTGAACTATTTAAAGAATCGGTGAGTCCCCAAAATACCTGAATGCAATGTTAAATACTTGAGTAACGCCTCAGAATAATGATGTAGTGTGAAGTCAGGACCACGGACAGCTCCACTATAAGCAATCCGGATATAGTGCATCTCGTCTGTCTCAGACGAACCACACACCACACGCACACAAACTCATAAATAAACAAACGTTATATTGGCCCAAAATAATTTCCGGTAGACTTAGGAACCATCAGAAGCCTATAATAATAAAGTCCTAGATTATTTCAACGAAGTCCTTAGATCAATCAAAATTGCCTGCATAAAATAACGTTAGCTAGCTTCCTTGGCAATGCACGTGCGTTTGATGAAAGCGAGCGTTACCGACGCCAGAATGAAGAATGCCTGTCTATCAATCTTTGCAATGTTTTAGTACAATGGACAGCGTGGCATCAAACAGCACTGTGTCCATGCATTGTTTTATCTACAGCTGTTTTACTATTTGGACAATAGTAAAATTTGGTTGCTACATATTACTGCAATATTCCCACAAATATGGTGAAATATGTGTGTTTACTTAAGTTTGGTTTATTCAGATTGAAACACATCATATTGCAAGCTGGCTTACATCACCATCTAATTGCGATAACTCTTTGTGTTAAGCTTAACTCACCAAAAAAGAACAAGAAGACCCTGTCATGTGAAAAGAATCTGGTGGATCAGCTTCAACAACAACTTCAGAATAAACGTCAAGAAAAGACAGCGGTAAGACAAAAGCGTTGAATATGTTGTTTAGATTTTAGCACAATGTATAAGGTTAAACCATGTAAAAGGGACATTTTACGTAGGTCCTTAACAATTATGTTTTTTACCTTCAGACTTTAACCGAAGTCGAATTGTTGAAAAAGGAAAATCTACAGTTGAAAAAAAATACACGAATTAGAGAGGGAAAAAGGAGGGGACCACTTCCCTGCAGAATCTTCTCAAAGGTACTTCTGTCGGTCAGACCAACTTTAGGAGCTAAAATAAAATAATGTATTGAATTGAAAGTTAAGTGTACTATATTGGTCCGAATATAAGACCCTGATTATGAGATGACCCACGTTTTTCATCAATAATTTTTGAAAAATACTTTTTAAAAACCAAATCTTGTTTTTATAAAGTCATTTTATTTGAAAATAATGATAATGTTGTTAAAGAAAATTATTTTATCAATGTATTTAAAAAATAATTGTCCCATGTACCTACATAATATGTCAATACAAGGATATTATATTGGCTGCTCCCCCACTGTAAAGTTTTTCAGTTGCACACCCACATTTCTTTTCAGGCTACGCCCCACATTTTTCAGGGAAAAAACCCTGTCTTATAATTGGACCAATGCAGAATTTCAATTTTTTGTCATTACAAGTGAACGAAATGGCTGCAATCGGTTCTAAGCAATTAAAGATATGTTCTGTGTTTCATACTCTACTTTCTCTAAAGAAATCCCAGGTTTGCTGTTAGACATAAAGAGGCTCAAGCAAAAACAAGGAGACAGTAAGGTAATTTTTTTTCTACAATAATTAATAACTGCATTAAAGAAGTGTCACATCCAGCCCGATGAATGCTGTGATCAGGCCTTGATGGACCTTTTTGTGTTTTGTTACTGCCCTGTGTATATTGTTCCTTCCCCATGTGTGTTCTATGTCTTTAGCTTGCTTCCTCATCTGTTATGTTTTGGTTCCCCCTGGTGTCCCTTCTGTGTCATGCAGGTTTCATTTGTATATTGTCATCACCATGGTTCCCTGTAATGTTTGTTAGTGTCCCTGCTCCTCCCTCCTTGTTGATTAGTGTTCCCAGGTGTGTTGTGTAAGCCTTCGTTTGGTTTAGTATTTAGCCCTCATGTTTCCATGTGTACCCTGTCGATTAATGTCTTCTGTTGCGTGTCTCCTGGTGTGTGTTCGTGTTCTCCGTTTATCCCCTCGTGGCAGTTTTGTTTGATGAATACGTGTTTCCTTAATAAACACTTTTGGTTTATTGAAACTCCTTCGCGCCTGTCTCTCTCTCTCCTCCACATTACTGGGATATCGTGACAGATTAATCGACCATACAACATGAGACAGCGAAGGTGTTCCCGCAAGCCCAGGGACAGCATTCCTCCCACTCCCAGAGCGGGATACATCGGCGGAGATCTCCACTGGCTGAATCAGCTGATATGCCAGCAGGCAGGGGCTATGGGCTACTCCCCGGAGGATGTAGCCTACGACGACGAGGGAGTAGCCTATTTCGGAGGTAGCTGGCTGGGAGAGGAGTTCCTGGCGTGGGACGAGAGGGAGGAGGAAGAGGAGTATTTCGGCAGAGACGAGGAGGACCGGGACTTGCCTAACTCAAAGGTACAGGGTGACA
>JACXGM010022015.1:6512-17065 GCA_016801145.1 Umbra pygmaea | reverse complement strand
CCACCAGCAGGGTAGTATAACATGACCTGTACCCTACAGCCACCAGCAGGGTAGTATAACATGACCTGTACTCTACAGCCACCAAGCAGGGTAATATAACATGACCTGTACCCTACAGCCACCAAGCAGAGTAATATAACATGACCTGTACCCTACAGCCACCAAGCACGGTTATATAACATGACCTGTACCCTACAGCCACCAAGCAGGGTAATATAACATGACCTGTACCCTACAGCCACCAGCAGGGTAGTATAACATGACCTGTACCCTACAGCCACCAAGCAGGGTAATATATCATAAGGCACATTGACCTTTGTCAGGTTCTCTTGTCAGTTTGTCCTAATCCCTGGTGACAACATGTCCTTCTGCATCCCTGCTGAGTGATAGCTTGTCTGCACATGCACGGAGGGTGTGTTCTTTCAGTCTACTTCCTACTTTCAGAAGACAGACAGAATTTGTGTACATTGAACTAAAGTTACTTTCAAGGTTTTTTTATGTCTACTTTTACATATCCAAATCATACAGTGATTTAAGAGAACATGACCTGTACCCTACAACCTTTAGTGGGGTACTATAACAGGACCTGTACCCTACAACATTGAGTGGGGTACTATAACAGGACCTGTACCCTACAACCTTTAGTGGGGTACTGTAACAGGACCTGTACCCTACAACCTTTAGTGGGGTACTGTAACAGGACCTGTACCCTACAATGTTTAGTGGGGTACTATAACAGGACCTGTACCCTACAACCTTTAGTGGGGTACTATAACATGACCTGTACCCTACATTACAACCTTTAGTGGGGTATTATGAACCAAATTTCAGAATTTGCATTAACACTGTTTTTTTGCAAAATAAAAATGCATAAAGAATATTTTCTTGTATTCTGAAAACACAGGTGTATTAGATTCCATTTAAATATTATTGTTCATAGCACAACAGGTTCAGAATGGAATTTCATGTAGAGATGGTTCCTCATCTATCGGATGATTGCATTTTAATAATAGACTAGTGACCTGGTAACTACACAGAGTATTTACACGTCATTACTCTCATTATGCGTAGGGTAACTTCTGCTGCAGAGCAGCCTCCCAGCCGCGCCTGCCTCCACCTGTTGGTTCTGTCTGGATTCCGTACTTGGTCATATTGGTTCAGTTGTGGGGGTTTGTGCGTGCGTGCGTGCCGGAGAAAGTTCCTGAAACCTGTTAATATGTAGATGTATGAAAAAGTTTAGGCACCCCTGACAATTTCCATGATTTTCATTTATAAATAATTCAGTGTTTGGATCAGCAATTTCATTTTGATCTATCAAATAACTGAAGGACACAGTGATATGTCAGTAGTGAAATTAGGTTATTTGGATGAACAGAAAATGTGTAATATGCATCAGAATGACACTCTCAATGGGGCATACTGAATGATCATTGGATGATTCATCTGTCATTAGACACGTGGGTTGATAGCTTAGCTATGGTTTTAAATCTACGGTACGTTGTTGAATCTGCTTAAGAAGCTTCTATATAGTTATGCGCTAAATGCTTATTATTACTAATCCAATGTTTGCCTACTGGCAGATTTATTAGAAGGTCAAATGAAAAATGTAGGAGCACATGCTGTTTGCCCCCAAGCTAGATGTTGAAAAATAAATTTGTCCCGCTTAAAAGTGAAACGAAGAGGATTGGATGAGAGAACTAAAGTAGTTATACAATATCTTTGGTTAATATGATTTATAAAAATAAGGTGTGAATCTGTCTTTTGAGCAGTCAGGATCGTTTTAAACAAATGCCAGTGAGTGTTTTAACGTCATAAATTTTCAAATGGTTCAATAATGAACAGAGGCTTTACCAGTAACAATGGCATTAAAAAAATGCCCAGTTTCAAACTACAGTTAAATTATTATTTACTATTATAAACCGACATATTATAAATAAAAGTATAATGAAATTACGGTACAACAAAATCTATTCTAATTACTCAATAAATAATGACAGATGTTTGTCGAAAGCTTGAATTATTTTCAAACCCTTATTCTTTTATAACTATTATCACTAAAATATCCTTGAGATTTTATTCCTGTAATTTGTTATTTATAAATATAACCTTTCACACAGCATTCTAAAGGCACATTTCCTGCATTCTAGAGCAGCGAGTACACCCACGTTAATTTATTAAATTAGTAAGCAGGTAAAATCATTAAAACACAGTTTTTTGCAGAGTCTGTGTTTCCGGATGCAGACTTCTGAAAGCTAACATGACCTCGACAAAAAAGTGTTGCAATTTAACATGACTTGTATCCTACAACCCATTGTGTTGTAATATCATCCTGTACAAATGATAGTGATTTAATATATTATGAACTGTACTTTACATACGTGTGATAATATGACATGAAATGTACACTACATTAGTGTATTTATGTCCCGGCCATAACCTGCAACCTACTGTATATTGTGGTAATTTGACGTGTCCTTACAGCTACCAGTGGTAAAACAAACGCAAAAAAACTTTTTTTAGTTTCAATGATGTCAGGATTACTGTCCTCAGGTGAGTTCCTTTTTTGGTGATTAGATCTTGTGAGCACAAGCAGGGTGTTGCTCCACCTGATCAGGCAGTTGGCCGTATTATGGCCACGCGTGTTTGCCATGGAGCGATTCTTGTCATTTTTCTATGGATGGATGACTTTGAAAAGGTGGGCCGCAGTATGGGAGACAAGGTGTGGTTTTGGCCCTGATCTTGACAGGCTGCTGATGTTGTACCAGCTGTTTATGCATTCAGTTGGAGAGCAGCCCTGTTTTATTTTTGCGCATTGGAAAAAATGAGCTCTGGCAGCTCTTTTGCATTTGCACACAGGAACAAACAAACAAACAAGAACAGACACACGCACACACCCAGTTACTCTGCATGGTTTGCCTGCATGTTGTGTGAGTGTAATTGTTTGTTAGGGTTATTTTGTCATGGATTTGTCTGGTGAGTAACCTGATCACTTGTGGATTAAAAGATCAAGTCACATTTGTGAAACACTGAACATGAATTAGCAGCGTGTTTTAGCAGCACATGTTCGGTGCTCTGTTAGATGTAGTTAAGGTTTAATTGAGTGGTGCTGGGGATGAAGCATAAAGAGCTACCTGTTCCAGGGTATTTGAACAGCGGAAATGTTCTGTGAGATAAAGTACACCTCACAGCTACCAGGAGACCTAACTAATGGAGCCGTAGACGTGGGATAGATGGTCTTGTGTAGGTCCAAGGTGTTGATGATTGTCCCCAGCCCTGCTGCAGACAACTGTTTACAGTTAACCCAGATATGTCATGCATATTTGGAACTACACTCAATTTAAGTTTTGGGTCTACTGCTTTAAACTATTAAGGATCGGTGTACCGCAGGCGGTACAAACAGGCGGCTTTCAGCTTTAATTGATTAAAATCACTCTTCACACATGCTACTTTTACTGTACATAGACATGTCTTATATGTATAGAAAGCTTAGAATCTCACAAATTTAGCTTACATATCCTATTTACAATCACTATGGCAAGAACAAAAAGCCATGTTATCATGTGACGACATTGTAAACAAGCACTCATTTGATTGCCAGTAAATCTTTAAAATCATAACCATCTACCTAGGTAGACAGCCAATGAGCTCAGCTTTTCAGGCATGTTTGTTTGATTCTTATGACCCAATGAAAATAAACAATCTCAATATATGGCTTTTTATTTGCATTTGAAAGTTGATGTAGAAAAAAAACATATGTATTTTTTTTCATCTTGTGCCAGATTCACTTATTCTAAATTACTTTTACATATCCACAAATTTCAATTTCTTTCCTTTAAAAAAATATTAAGCATATGTATCTCCTTACTTCAGGGCCAATATAACAAGAGGTTACATTTGGGTATGTCTTTTAGGGCTCGATGCTTAACAGGTTAAGAGATGGTCAGAAACAAAATGAAGAGATTCCTTATTTATGACCCCACTATTCCCTTTCACAATTATAAATCTGTGTATACACGCAAACACCTTCAAATCAGATGGTACAAATTGAAGCACCACAACTTTGTTCACACTGGAATCGACTCAGATTTCATTTTGATCATATCATATACTTTATGAAATTAGATACTTTAATGCATGTTCAGTGCAAGATAAAAGCGCAAAGGTGCAAGAAGATAAATTTACACATGAATTAAACAAGAATAAAGAATAAAACTAAATAAAAACAAGAATAGAGGTTGCTGATCCTCAGAATAAACTATATAAGAGTATGTACAGGTAGTGAACAACTTTCTGAATTGGAGAGGTAGATTATTCGGTAAAGTGGCATGTCAGTATACTATACAGTCAGTTCAAAATAGAGCCTGAGATTGATCTACCTCTCTAAGTGGCAGTTTTTTTCTCCTTCACACAGGTAAGATGCTTCTGTTGTTGTCTCTGGTTCAGGAGTGGCTTGACACTAGGAATGTGACACTTCTAGCCTATTTCCTGGACATGTCTGTGCGTGGTGGCTCTTGATGCATTGACTCCAGCCTCAGTCCACTCCTTGTGAAGCTCTCCCAAGTTCTCCCAAAGCCAAAAATTTACCTGACAATCTTCTCCAGGCTGCGGTCATACTTGTTGCTTGTGCATATTTACCTACCACACTTCCTACCAGTCAACTTTCTATGAATTTGCTTTAATTCAGCACTCTGTATGTGTGTCAATGACGGTCTTCTGGATAACTGTCAAGTCAGCAGTCTTCCCCATGATTGTGGTTGTGTCTTCTCAGGCCCACATTTCTGTATAATAAATTCTTTATTTTGAGATACATTTATCAAACGTGCTATGAAACCAGCGTAGATCTGAGCGGAGAAATCATCTTATGACAGGGCTCACCGCTCTTGTGTGATTCACGAAACGCTTGTATCACGCCCACATATATCCAGAGTTTAGAGGCCTCACCCTTAGAATTTACATCATGGATAAGAGACATCGGGCAAAAAAAAGGAATTTCTCTGAGACAGAAATAGAGATGCTCAGGTTTCAGGTAGAGGCCAATCGCTTGGTTTCATTTAAAAGCTTAAAATCAGGCATGAATGGATCAAGGAAAAATGTGGTGTGGACTGAGGTTACTGCTTCAATCATTGAAAGCGATAAACGAGAACCTGAAGTGCATTTAAAATGAATTATTTTCACTAAACATTCCACATTGTATTTTTTGAAGTAGCTTTCTTACCCAAAGATAGCACTTACTATATTAGAAGTGGATAATTAGATTCTATCTCCTTCGTAGAGCCCCCAATGGTGGCTGTTTTGGCCGCGGATCTTCATTGAATGGCACCCCGTTCTCCAGCACAATATTGTGGAGAACCCCGCATGCCATAATTATGTTGCAGGCCTGCTCTGGGGTATATAGCAGAGACCCCCCCACGCTGAACCAAGACAGAGCCACTACGGTTTGTGTGCACTGTTGAACCTGCGCTCCTGCTCGTTTGGGGATTTGCAAGCGCTGTTGCAAGCCAGCAATCACATAAAATTGTCTTTTAATCACAGTTTGCTGTGATTTCATCATATGGAAATAGAATATACCTAGCAGAAAGGGACTTGATAGCCGCCAAAACCCAAACGTAGAGAGCGTGAATTAAGGGTCCTTTTAATAAACATTTCACCAATCACATTTCCAATCGATAAACCTTTGATTTCCATGAACTGTTATCCGTAATCATCAAGATCGAAACAACAAGGCTTGTAATATGTATGTCACTGTGTAATGAATGTATATGGTGTCCAATTTATTTTATTAAATTACAAAAAAGAACTTTTTCATGATTGTCAAATGTTTTGAGATTAGCTGTATTTAGTTTTTGCTGTTTAACATTTAAAAAGCAGTCATTTTTTTCAAATCTCATCCTGTTGAAATTTGACAGATCTATGGAACCATGTATGTGTACGTCGACGTAGTCTTAGTACAACATTACAGGAGTTTTGATATATATACACACACACACACACACACACACACACACACACACACACACACACACACACACACAGCCTGGGCGTTGCCACTAGCAGACATGCCACTGATTATGAGTTGTATTCCCCTGAACTAATCTGTCCCTTCTGATTCATGTTGGTGCCTGCCTTGATTTCATTCAGGCACAGAGCGTGTTCATGTAGTTAAAAAAGAAGCAGCGTATGGTGACTGAGTAGGGACACTCATTCAGTAGAGCGGACTGCACTGGACCCTGGCCGGCAATTCATGTGTGGAATGCCTGCTGGTGGGCCATTGTGTGCCAGCCTGCTGTTTTTTTTTAGGTGCAGCCAGCTAGCAGCCACACCTGTACCTGTTCAGTGTGTCACATGCAGATGTGTTTGATTAGGTTGGTAGGTGTTTTCTGGTTGTGTGGGGGTGGTTCTGCCTTTAGCATCTATCTTGCATTCCTGCTCTGGGAGTGTGTCCGTCCATTAGCTGCCTACCTGAGACACCAGAAGTGTTGTCTTTTTCTCTAAAAACCTGTGATCTCTGCCTACATTAACCTTAACCCCAGTGAGCCCTGATCCTGATTTCAAAGGTGTCCTTTGCTGAGACCTAGTTCTTCTAATGGTTGTTAAAGAGCTGGCTGGAACGTCAGTCCTCACAGTACCGTTAGAAATACAGCACTGACTAACCTGATACAGTAGTGAGCCGTTGGCTCCAGGTTTGTCCTGGGCAGTGTACACATGCAGTAGTTCCATGTACTGTGACGACTTGATCAGTTTGGCTAGTGTTAGTCTGTCTGTCCCACGATAACATTAACCAGAATTAACCTATGGAATATTTGTTGAGTAAACAACAAAAAGATGTAGAATTTCCACTTAACTTCATTATTAATATGGACACCTTGTTGCGTCAAACTGATTTTGTTTCTCAGTGGTGTCTGGTCGTTAGGGCTGCACACCTTAACTGTCAACGCCACACTCTGCTCAAAGAGCCTGGGCAAGCCGTTGCACACTGGGGCGCGTTGATTCAACACTGAAGCTGTTATTAATGCTTACAGGCATGCCATCACCACACCTAGTCCTGGGTGACTACACGGTACAAGATTCTGACAATATGTAGGTGCTGGTGTGTATTGTGATTCGCACCATTTGACAAATTGTTGATGGAACACTGTGATTTTCAGATATCTCATTTCAAACATTGTTCACCATGACTGTTGAAGAGAGGAGAGAGTCACAAGAACATTTTGAACACAATGTATCCTTATTTAAAAATGTTCTGATACTATGTTTTGGTACAACCAACCAGTAGCAAGATACTATTGTGAAGGCAATACTGTACACTACCAGTTACTGTACATTTCTAGTTTCATCTCCTTCTAATCAGAAACTGATTCAAACCAGTGGACACCAGAGACCTTTACTGTAAAACATGTTCAACATGCCCAGGATCTGTTTAGGTTAGTTGCCTTCTCTAGGCCGAACAACTGCAATCCTGCAAAAGCGGTGTCAACATGGTGGTTATCATTTAGTTAAATCACCCCAGGTTTTCCCAATCTAGCGACCAGCGCGTTCACATAAATGGGGTGGTTTGTGCAACATATGACCAATCTCAGACATGGACAAGTCTACCAGAGCGGCATATTTCACTAGAGGAGAAAACAATAATTGTAGAGAAATATGAAGAATGGGTGGATTCTAAAGCACCGATCACTCTGGGGAACCCTATGAAAGGAGTATGCTGCATTTAAAACAACAGTAAACATTATATGGTCGAGTGTAAGCTCTGAAAGCAAGAAGTCATAGTACAGGGCCAAATTAAAAATGAGTTATGGTGCTGCTGCGAATCTAAGTCTTTAGCGTTTATTTGTGTTGATCTGTTATCTCGACTTTAACCTGCTCTGGAGCAAGTTAGGTGTGCAGCATAGGTTACCATGGTGATGAAACCCAGTAACAAATGAACCACCGTGGTGACAATGAAAACCCAGGGTTCAACCTGAAGTTAGCCAGCTTACCCCAAATGCTGCTTGGTAGGATAGGTCTCTGGTGAGGCAGTACAATAACCAGGTAGACAACACTTTTCAGCCCCCAGAACCAGTTACCTCCACTGCACTACTGCTCTAGTTTATCATAACCTGCAGGCTATTGATATATAGCAGTTGTCATGTGAATGTGCCCAGTTTACTGTTTGTTCAAATTGGTTTCCTAGCCCCTGTTGCTAGCCCCTGTTTTGGTATCCACTGTGTGGATTGTAGCAATTTTGTTTGTACATGTAAATGGTGACATTCTAGGAACCTGCTCAGCTTGAGGGGTTTGTGTGCATTAGTGTTTGACCAGGAGTCATGAGATGTGTGACGTGCTGTGTCTCAGTGTTTGACCAGTAGTCGTGAGACGTGTGACGTGCTGTGTGTCAGTATTTGACCAGTAGTCGTGACACTTGCTGTGTGTCAGTGTTTGACCAGTAGTCGTGAAATGTTTGACGTGCTTAGTGTCAGTGTTTGACCAGCATTTGTGAGACGTGCTGTGTGTCAGTGTTTGACCACTAGTTGTGAGACGTGCTGTGTGTCAGTGTTTGACCAGGAGACGTGAGAGACGTGCTGTGGGTCAGTGTTTGACCAGGAGACGTGAGAGACGTGCTGTGGGTCAGTGTTTGACCAGGAGACGTGAAATGTTTGACGTGCTGTGTGTCAGTGTTTGACCAGTAGTCGTGAGACGTGCTGTGTGTCAGTGTTTGACCAGTAGTCGTAACACGTGCTGTGTGTCAGTGTTTGACCAGTAGTCGTGACATGTGCTGTGTGTCAGTGTTCGACCAGTAGTCATGAGACGTGTGACATGCTGTGCCACATCGCTGTCCTGTAGCAGAGGTTAGCAGCTAGCTGAACAGTGTGGCAGCATTGTTGGGAGAGGCTGCATGTTTGTGAGGACCCCGACCCCCCCCCCCCCGTGGGTCCCTGTAAAGGGGGGGTTGAAGGGACTCATTATGCACCGGCATCAATGGCTCCTTTGTCTGGCCTCCCGGCGGAATGGGGCGAGGGGCAGGGCCCGGGACAGCACACTGTCATAATGTTTTCATAGCGCAGAGCACATCGTAATACTGCCGAGCCTACGAGGAGGGAGGGGAGAGTGGCTCAGGTTGGGGATGGAAAACAAGTCATGCTGATAGAGAGGGGCTGTGAGCAGATGTTCAAAGAGGGTAAGGGGGAGGGTACGGGCTACAAACAGCGGTGTTCAAATTGTCACTGAAATGTCAAGACGGGCAAAGGCTTAGTGTTTTTAATCTTTACTGGTTGACCCACTCAGTAATCATTTATTTGTCTGCCGTTTTATTCCATTATCTGTGTTGGGAGTCGACCAGACTGCAGCTTTTCTCTCACTTCTGACAGAGTACCTCACTAAGGAGAAGCCATTTACCTCCCAATTTTCAGACACTTTCATCCTTCAAAAGCCAAGAAGCTTGGAGAAAATGTTTAACCCTATATCTATGTGTATGTCGCAAGATGGAAAAATAGAAAGATTCAAAACACGTGTATGCAGTCAATGGTTGTCACTAGAAAGAAATGGCCAGATGTGACTAATGGCAGGGAATAGAAACGCTAATAATGTTTTCTCTTTGGAGCTTGGCCCGGATCTGTTAAGCAGAACATGTTTGTCATGACAATAACCAACGAGAAGTGTTGAGGCGCGTCACAAATGCAGTACACCCTACCTCAACGTTAAGTCCCATTTGACTTCCTGCCTACATTCTGCAGGCCTTCCTGTTTGTTCCTGTTTGTTCCGGCTTGTTCGCTGTGCTTTAACACCCCCTCCCTCTTTTGCAGACGTTCACAGCCTGGTGCAACTCCCACCTGAGAAAGGCAGGCACGCAGATTGAGAACATCGAGGAGGACTTCAGGGATGGCCTCAAACTCATGCTGCTGTTAGAGGTCATCTCAGGTGAGTCTGGTGACTAGAATCACGCAACTCAGTTGTGCCGCACTCACCACCAGGCTGTTGCCGCTGACCTTTACTCTACCAAGACGCAAAACCCTGGGAGTTCTACCCTGAACTGTCTGGCCCCCAAAATTGCACCACACTTCATATAAATTGCAATGCATCAGAGCGGGACTTTGGGAGGAGGGCTCTGTAAAACGTTACGTCTCCTGGGTTTGAGACGGTGAACAGTGCTTGGTGGTTGGGATGCTGAAGTTTTGGATGTAGAGGAGGCTGTCTGGTTTGACTAGCGTTGTTGTTTGTCAAAGTCAAAGTTGTTTATTTATCATATGCATCGAATAACATCACATCATCCTATGCAGAGAAATTCTTTTGACATGGCTCGACACATCTATGCAGTGGGCTTGAAAGAGATTACAACAATATAAATAATTTTTAAAACAATAATGACAATAGTAATAATAATAATATGCTATGTACTGAGCAGTGATCTGGGAAAATGTACAACAGTAGAAGTAATAAATATTATAGATTTGAATGTTGTATATTTGAATGTTGATGCTGTGACTTTAAATGGAGCTAAGAATGTCTCTTCTGCTGAGCTACTGAAAAATGCTGTCACTGAAGTGTGTGTTTGTGTGTGTGTGTTTGTGTGTGTGTGT
>JACXGM010022014.1:6478-17045 GCA_016801145.1 Umbra pygmaea | reverse complement strand
CTTGATGCTGGGATTGTGGTGGGGCTTGAGGCTGGGGCGGGGCTTGGAGTTGAGGCTGAGATTGCTGGGGCTGCATTTGGGGCTGTGATGGAGGCTGCTGTGCTTGATGCATCAGAGGATGGGGCTGCTGGGGGGCCTGTAGCTGGCCTTGGCCCAGACCCTGGGGGGCCTGTAGCTGGCCTTGGCCCAGACCCTGGGGGGCCTGTAGCTGGCCTTGGCCCAGACCCTGGGGGGCCTGTAGCTGGCCTTGGCCCAGACCCTGGGGGGCCTGTAGCTGGCCTTGGCCCAGACCCTGGGGGGCCTGTAGCTGGCCTTGGCCCAGACCCTGCTGTGGAGGTGTACTGCAAGTGGAGCTTGTGGCAACCGGTCTCACGGAGAGCTGAGACAGCTGCTCAGTGTTGGCCAGAGACTTGAGTACGGCGTTCTCCCGCTCCAGCATCGAGTTCCTCTCAAACAGCTCCTTGATCTGCTCCTTCAGCACCTCCACCTCCTCACGCACTGCGTACATCAGGTGGCTCTTCACCAGGTCCTGGGGGGGGAGAGACACACACGTGCGCGCTATCACTACTGAGTTTGCCAAAATCTGTAACACTGCGTGTCCACCAGATGACGATTTGCAATACCAGATCTCTAGTAGAGGTCGGCAAACTAATTTTTTTGATTAATCTGCCTTTTTGCTCGCCGATTATAGCCGATACTATTTTGGAAAAAAGTCTCCCCCATTTTACGACGCCCACAAATGATATACAATATCCACATCAACGTTTTTTGTTTGAGCTACAAAATCAAATGTCCAGGATATTGTTTATGATTTGTGGGTGTCAGTGAGCCGCAAGTATAAAAATATGGTAGACCTGGGATGTCTGAGAGAGACTCCCTTATGACAGTACATGTGGTCTTTTAATAAAGATTAAACGAAATAGAAAAGTGTACCATATTACTTCTTACTGGGAATACTGTAATTATTTGACAAACACTTTATGATTTAAAATGTCCATTACAACCCTCTCAGGCACATATCAGTAAAAACCCAAACAATTTAATATCAAAATACATTTGCATTTCTGGTCATCTACAGTAACAAAATAATTTGAGCCAGTTGGTGATTTCTGACCTGTATTTCCTATGGAATACGATATTATACAATTAAAATTGTAGAAATGTATTGATATATTGGAGGACACAGTATCTTTACTGTTCTTTTTTCTGTTTAAATCTTTATAAATACATTTATTTTTTTTAAACGTAATCAGAGTGCAGTAGATGCTCTATTCTGCCATGTATCAGAGGGCAGTACATGCTCTATTCTGCCATGAATAAGAGGACAGTACATGCTCTATTCTGCCATGAATCAGAGTGCAGTGCATGCTCTATTCTGCCATGAATCAGAGTGCAGTGCATGCTCTATTCTGCCATGAATCAGAGTGCAATATATGCTCTATTCTGGTCCTCGTCATCCACAGCCATCCGCTTGGGCTGGGAAAACGAGGTGATGGAGTCTCTAGACAGCAAATTATTTTAATTACATTCATTTTATTCAGTTAACTAACAAGAACAACCTTAAAGCATAGGCCCTTTAGGACCTGGGGTGACGCGTCTAGATAAAACATTAAATAAACTACTTACCATTGCCTGCTCTATTTTGTTGTCAATGGCAACAACACTGGCTCCTGAGGCACTGTAAAAAGATGACAGAATAAGATTATGAAGATTCACAGGTGATGTAATGTTCATGCGATTAAACACTTTTATAATGCTCATAAAGATAATGTGTTGTTACAGTGTTAGTGCAGTACATTTGTCGTGCCGTAAACATTTAATGCGGTTAATTGCATGACTCTTTGATGAGCGCAAGCATATCTGCCAGACTTTATTAAGCGTAACAATAGCTGTTGTACACTTTGTTAGTGCTGTTCCTCTACTGTGGTTTTTACCATCCACAGATTTGAGCAACAACCTATGGAAAACATACAGAAAATCTAACAATGTTTACACTTTTATTACAGAAAGTACAGGGACATCCCCTGGAGCAACTTGCGATAAAGTGGCTTGCCCAAGGGTACAATGAAATTTGGCCCCCACAATATTCGAAGCGGAAACCTTTCGAGAAATCCGATTCCCTAACACCATACCAGGTGTCTCTTTAGACAACAACAAAAAAAACAAATAGTTATTTTTTGTATTATTTATATATATATATTTTTTTTAATATGTAGCTAGTTAAAGATGTTTTTTCTTTCAATTTGTCACATCTAAGGTGTTGGTGAGGTGCACCTCAAGCTACCACATCAGTTTTAAATCGCCTTTGCATGGCTTCTACCGGTCTCTACTGCAGGGATGGACATATTTCTACCGGTCTCTACTGCAGGGATGGACATATTTCTACCGGTCTCTACTGCAGGGATGGACATATTTCTACCGGTCTCTACTGCAGGGATGGACATATTTCTACCGGTCTCTACTGCAGGGATGGACATATTTCTACCGGTCTCTACTGCAGGGATAGACATATTTCTACCGGTCTCTACTGCAGGGATGGACATATTTCTACCGGTCTTTACTGCAGGGATGGACATATTTCTACCGGTCTCTACTGCAGGGATGGACATATTTCACATTTGGTTTTTGGATGATGGTGGTGGTGGAGGGCACCGTCTAAAACCTAATTCCAAAAGTCACATCATTTTTATAACCAAACTGTTCAGTGACCCTCGTGCCCTGTGGATGGGGGCGTGGTCATCCTGGAAGAGGCCACTCCCATCAGGATAGAAATGTTTCTCCATAGGATAAAGGTGATCACTCAGAACAACTTTGTAATGATTTGTTGTGACCTTTCCTTCTAAGTGGACACCAACCATGACATCGGAAGAAAAACGATTTGTTGTTTGATTTCAACCCTTTACAGTTACGATTATATTTTTAGTTCATTGCAATATATTAGCGACACAAAAGGGAGAAAGAACAGTAGCGTTACCCGTGTCTCTGATTGTAATGGACAAATGATCTCGAACAGCTGAGTTTGTTACCGGCACAGCGCGGTAGGGTAGTGTGTAGCGCATGGTTGTCGGAGTATTTCTTCATAGAAGGCAATCGATTGAAAGGACACAAGAGCATCAGGGTTTATTCATGTATCGGTTGGCTACATAAGCAAAATGAAATGTGAACCGCAAGTCAGGAATAACATTACTGAGTTGACAAGTGGTGAGCATGAAGGGATAAATCAAGCAGTCGACCTCACTTTGAAGAGGTGAACGGCTCGTTTATATAGATATATCCACAGCTCTAATCACATAAATAGAAACAGATTAAAACTAACGGGGTTATAACCCAATCTTTAATTGAGTGACGGTCGCGGTCAACTCCATTAGCCAAGCATTAACTGCAATTATCGCCTTGCTCTTGAGTACCGTTAATATGCCCCCGTGCTCACACGCATTTAGAGCTGGCTACACACTGCAGAGCAGTTTCAAATAATGGTACGCTAAGGGAGTATACGGATTAAACCCAAAGGACTGATGTGGTTTAATGTAAAATTAAACATGGATACTACTTGATGTCCAAATGTATTTTGTACAGTGACAATTTTGTCATCTTTGATTTGAGGGTACTTTCTGCTACCATGATTATGCCTAGATAAACTGTGAATCAAGATAAAGGGGAAAGGTAAAGTCACACGCCTCCCTTACTATCAAAGCCAGTGAAGTCATTTGGAATCACTTTCCCAGAGCTGTAATACTTTACAGTGTGTGAATTACCGACCTGATTACCGGGGTTAACATATAGTGCCATTTATCATAATCTGTGTGCCAACATCCTACTGCAATTCATTGGAAGGCTATGTACAGAACTGCTGCTATAATGTTTATGTTTTAGGGTTCAATGACGTGCAGCTGAGACAGAGACAGACACTTCACAGGTCCTCTAAAATTGAGTGTTGATGCCCATATCTGAGATGAAGACATTCTGTTCTTCCACCCTCCAATTTGGAGCTTCACGAGATGGGGAAGTACTTAACAGATTACCATCAACAGACTCCTTCAGGGAGAAATGTGCTCCTGGACCCGCCCCCAGACCGTCAATGACATCACTGGTATTACCTCACTGACAACTGGATGATGGACATCGAAAGAGTCCAAAGACAAAACCACATAAGCATGCCAGGAGGTACGAGGAACAACTAACCAAAAACACATAAGCATGCCAGGAGGTACGAGGAACAATTGACCAAAAACACAGAAGCAAGATGGAACGCTCAGCTTGCCCAACACACAATCACTGCACCAGAACTGTGTTTAAATTTCTTATCATTTAACATAACCTGAATTTAAATGCTATATCATTTAATATTACCTGAGTTTCAATGTTATATCATTTAACATTACCTGAATTTAAATGCTCTATCATTTAATATTACCTCAGTTTAGGTCCAGGCATGTACACAGGCCCTCCTATAATAGTGTTTTAGGTCTATTCCAGGCATGTACACAGGCCCTCCTATAATAGTGATTTAGGTCTATTCCAGGCATGTACACAGGCCCTCCTATAATAGTGTTTTAGGTATATTCCAAGCATGTACACAGGCCCTCCTATAATAGTGTTTTAGGTCTATTCCAAGCATGTACACACGTCCTCCTATAATAGTGTTTTAGGTCTATTCCAAGCATGTACACAGGCCCTCCTATAGTGTTTTAGGTCTATTCCAAGCATGTACACACGTCCTCCTATAATAGTGTTTTAGGTCTATTCCAAGCATGTACACAGGCCCTCCTATAATAGTGTTTTAGGTCTATTCCAAGCATGTACACACGTCCTCCTATAATAGTGTTTTAGGTCTATTCCAAGCATGTACACAGGCTAGGGATGCTCATTTCGGGTGATTTTCCCGACCGACAACCGCAACTCATTATTCGATTATTAAACGTTAACTGATAAGGTTATAAGATTCAATTGGCTTTAAATAAAAAATATAATTGACGAGTGTCTGTGACCAGTTAAATACACAAAAAAAAATTCACAGATTTATTTTAATGTGCAAACAGCATACAGAACAGATCGACAACAGCTGCCGGTTGCACCAGCTTTGCGTATAAGTTCACTCAAGTGCAAAGTCCACACTAAACGATACATTGAAACTAGTTAGTTTCATACTAAAGCTGTGTCGATGTTTAGTTTCACCACGAAGACTTAAGGTTCAACTTAGCTACACTGGCGTAAAGTCCAAACCTTACCGAAATATTGTAGCAACAAATTTGTCGCTGAAGTTTTCACTTTCTGTTGTCAATCAAAGAAAAGTAGTCTTGATGTAGTGTTTACCGAGTTGTCAAATTATAGAATGAAAAAAGTCGGTGACAATCTGGAACAAGGTTGTTGCTTACAGGAGGCCTACTGCAAATAAGGGCTATATTTATCTATAAAATATCTGCAGAGCGCACCCATTCTATTGAAATGACCATTACGGTCCTCTCAGAAAATAAAGTGCATGCTGTCAATCACTGTGTGTGTTGTTTTTAAGGTAACATTATTTTGTCGGCTATAATGCATCAGGAGCATGATGAATTATAGCCGATAAAATAATATATGCTTCCCAATACTACAGCATTATATGTTTCTGTACATGACAAAATGAAAGCGCAAGTTAATATCACAGTCATCATAAATGTCCAAGGGTTGTCATTTTAAATGAACGCATTGCAGACGCAAAACAGGCAGCCTGTATATTTTGCTCCGCATAACCTACATCTCCCCACCTTTCAAAACGAAGAGCCAGGCTCTGGTTGCGCGTGTCAACGTGCCACGTGATTTAACAAATATAGGCTATATATACATTAAAAAAAAACTTCTAAACCATTTAACTGATAGTATTACTCGGTCAAATTTTTTACTTCCGTTAACGGTTAAACGGTCAATATGAGCATTCCTAACACAGTCCATCCTATAGTGTTTTAGGTCTATTCCAGGCATGTACACAGGCCACCCTATAGGGTTTTAGGTCTATTCCAGGTATGTACACAGGCCATCCTATAGGGTTGTAGTTCTATTCCAGGTATGTACACAGGCCATCCTATAGGGTTTCAGGTCTATTCCAGGTATGTACACAGGCCATCCTATAGGGTTTTAGGTCTATTCCAGGCATGTACACAGGCCATCCTATAGGGTTTTAGGTCTATTCCAGGCATGTACACAGGCCATCCTATAGGGTTTTAGGTCTATTCCAGGCATGTACACTGGCCCTCCTATAGGGTTTCCTGCCTGCTGTGAGTGTTTAGTGGGCCAGACCTGAAAGACCTCTGGCTCTGGAAAAAGCCCAGACCCATCAGAGGGCCCAAACCCAAACGCCTCTGACCCAACGTGAGACCAATAACTAAACAAGTTGAAATGGAAATAAATGCTCTCATTGACTGGGGGACCTATCGTTTGCTTCAGGAAAGCGAACTTTCATCAAAGGCTGTTGTTCTATATTCAGATGGGAACAGGGGATCTCCACCTCACCCCTCCCAGCATTTGGGAGAGGATGATGAGTTTGGCTCTGGAGAAGGGCTTGACACCAGAGTCTGTTCTGGCCAATGGGCCGGTGAGCGGAAAAGGCTGTGCAACTGAAAGGCTGAGGGGGCTGCCGAAGCCATCTGCTAGCTCAACCACCAGCACCAGTCAGAACCGTGCTCAGATCACTGTCCACCCCTCAGTCAAATTAAGCTTCATGTCTGAAAACTAAATATCGGCCCCCTGGGTCTACTCTGTGCAGGTGGGCTGTTCGGAGACAAATAGTTTTTACACTACAAAAGAGCAAAAAAAAAAAAAGGTATCCAAGTGGTATGCTTGCACAAAGTACAGAAACTTGACCAGCACGTCGACATGAAAGGTACATAAACCCACGTGTGATGTAGTTAGCCGGTTTGTTTACTTGTTAGCGTAAAGCACAGCTCCTTCTATTGGACAAATGCAAGTAACTTGTGATGTCACATGTTTTTGATGATGTCACATCAACAGACCAGGAATGAGCAAAGGAAAATAATGATACCAACCAGACAGGACCGCCCCGCTCGACACAGATCCAACACTGTTGCATTCACACTTGCGAACATCCGGGGATCTCTTTCCGCAATGTGCCACTCGTTACCTCTGGAGAGCCCATTGTGGCCACGGTAAAACTGACGAGAACGTCTCTGTGATGATTGCAGATGTTTCTGTTTGCCGCCTTCAGAACACTGGATTTGGATGGTCAACAGCATTAGAATCAGCTGGTTGTCCAGAAATCAAAGAATAGGTGAGTAAGGAGGTCTAACGTTAAATTTAAAAAATTGCCTGTTAATATTGCCAACTATTTCTGGCCCTGAATTAGTCCTTTTGCAGTTAGTCATTTTTTCACAGATTTGCTGCTGTTGAACACCCTTCCTTTCTTTTTTTTGCTGCAGGGTGAAAGCCTACTTGAACTCTTAGTGTTAAATGGTATAGTCAGTTGTGCAGTCCTCCGAAGACAGAGAACTTGCTGCCAAAGCTGAAAATGGCTGCTTTAAATTGTCCACAAAGCAAAAAGTGAAGTGCAAAACAGTTTGATCAGGTGTTGTTACAAGCTTAAGATTGCCCAAGATTGTTTTAACAGCTAAGCCACCAACTTCTAGTTAAAGCCATCAAGGTTTGTGTCTTTGTTGGAGGCGCTGCCATGTACTGTTCGTGATATGAAAGGATTTCTCCAGTTCTCGCCTCAGGGTAGGGCTGTCATCAAACAACAACCTGCCAGGCGAAAAGGGCTTCACAGCCTTTGTTTTCCAATCCTGTAAAGTTTACCTTGCACACTACGGGCAGCGGAGGCAGTTTAAAGATTACTGAAGTTGACTTGTTATCCAATTCTGTGTGGCTGGTCCATTTTTATATTTACAGTTTTCAAATTATATATACAACAATGCTACTTCGTACCTCGAAAGAAATTGCCAGGCAAAATAAACGTGATGGATAGAATTTGGAAAGAATGGAGTGGGCGCTGTGACATCTACAGATTACTATAGTTCAGGCCTGTCAGCTGTCATGGGTACGAACCTACAGAACACCCTACATATGGCCCCTCTGAAACAGGAAGTGAAGCAGGAAGTGTACTGCTATCCCCTTGCCCTCGGAATCCTGTGGTGATGATGGAAGCCATCCAGATGTACATTCCAGGGCAGACTTTGGTGTAGAGGTCTAAACTTCCGACTCTTGATCATACGTGCTCCCGGCGATGGCGGTTCGAGGCCCGGTCGCTGTCTGTGCCCTTCCCCTCAGTCTCCCACTACGTGCCCGTCTCCCCCGCCTCTGCTTCATAATGTAGATTTTCTGTCATTTAAACATACAACCCCTCCCTTTAAACATCACAGCCCCCCAGAGCTACACAGGTAGGTTCCAGGCAGCAGGGCACGTTACCACTACATCCTGGTTCAGAGCAGGCCAGCCAGTTGATAAGGTAGTGTGTGTGTGGGGCTCAGGTATGAGGCGATAATATCTGGAGGTGTATCAGGTGTCTGTGTTCAGCCTTCATGTTGTCCCGGTCAGCTGAGCGTTGCTTTAACAACACTCTTTCATTTCCTGTCCAATCAGACACAGTTTCAGAGGTTTCCACGGTGATCTTCAAGGACACGGGTCCAGATGTTTATGGCTTTAAGCTGGGCAACAGATATGTACAGCGCCTTGTATTGGTAGAGTGAAATTGCTTTTTTTGTTGTAAAATAATTGACCCAGTCCCGTTCTTTCTGGCTGGTTCAAGATGTTTTACCAAGTGACTTTTGCTTTGTTATTTGTTGGGGAGGGGGCTGGTCGTTGTTGGTATTTATTGATTAGGGGGCTGGTCAATCTCTAGGTATTAATACAAACAAAAGTTGCAAAACCCTCCCCATTGAGAAAAAAATATTAACAAAATAAAGTTTGAAGTATAAACACATCTTTCCCATTCAACTAGCCATGCATCAGCTAAATTAAAATGGACCAGAAGTAAATAGACATATTATGACATTGTCTCATCAATAGACTAAACGCACTGAAAATCCCCCTGATTTAAATTCGATTGAACATGTATTTAAATAGCTGAAGAGGAGACTATTTGGTCAGAACCGCCCAAAACACCAAACAGTATAAAATTTCCCCAGTAAAGGCTTGGCAAAGCATCTCAGAGAACGATACCAGGAGTTTGGTGATGTGAATGGGTCACAGCTGTTATTACAGACAAGGAATTTGCAACTAAATACAAACTTTTCCTATTTGCTTTCAGTTCAATTGGCGACATAAAATGGGGGAGATGGAACCCTGAAAGTGATCCAATTCTTAGTTGATAAAACCTTTAAAACAGCCAGACATAAAATAGACAGTACACTTGCCTTAAATATAATTCTGAATCATATTTTCATATGCCTTGAGTGCCAAAAATATAAATTGTCTTACTGTCTCAACCTTCAGAGGGCACTATCTAGGCTACTTATTTGCAACAAACAAAACACTCTAAAATGCCAGCCAGGCTCCATTTCACACACCAATTCATGTAGAGACTGAAGGTGGTTAAAGGCACCACCCAGTTTAGTGCCAAGAGCCAGGCATCATCAGCGGGCCTTAGTGCTACAGTCGTCGCTCTTATTGGCTGAGATTGAGAGGGTTGGCTGTCCAAAGCCCCGCCCCTTGCTCTCATCTATCCATGCAAATCGACAAAGAACAACTGTAGAACTGCTGGAACGACACACAGGGAACACACGCAGGCAGCCCCCCCCCCCCACCCGGGCCAGTACAGTACCTATTACTGTGGCTCTTAGACCCCCGCGGCCTGCTGCATGATGGGAAGGCCTGGTAGAATGCCACGGAGGGGTTCCTACGGCAACAAGTCAGAGGAAACAAGGAGACGAACAAAGACAGACAGAGGAAGAGAGAGGTAATGAATCAGAGGAATGCAGGAGCGAGAGAGGCTCGTTCTGTGAAACGTCTTAATCAGATGAGAAGAGCATGTGTAAATAGTTAGCTGGCTCAGAGTAGCGGCGCTAATGCCCTGGGGCGTTCCGCTGAAGTCAACTGTCACAAGTTCAGAATGAGCAAACAGTACGTAACTCTCAAATATTCCAATTTAAAAAAAACTTTCCTGGGGGAGGTTTTATAGGAACAGTGTGTGTGTGTGTGTGTGTGTGTGTGTGTGTGTGTGTGTGTGATACCTCCCCACGGTCGTAGGGGTTCTAAGGTAGTAAAGGCATCTATCAAAGTGCTGAGGGAAAATTACGTTGCCAACAGCTGCGTCATTGACAGGGGCCGAGCTCAGATGGAGAGCGTTAGCACACTTCGTGACTTCTGTCCAGGCCACAAGGACAGTGTTCCATGATGAGGGATGCGTGTGTGTGTGTACAAAAAGATATTCTTCAACGTTTCAGTCATTTAGATGTCACTTTCAGCAATTACAAGTGAATCTCCTGGAGTAACTTACATTAAAATGTCTTGCTCAATTGCCATGTGAGTACAAATGCGCGCGCACACACACACACACACACACACACACACACACACACACACACACACACACACACACACACACACACACACACACACACACACACACACACACACACAC
>JACXGM010022013.1:0-16946 GCA_016801145.1 Umbra pygmaea | reverse complement strand
CCTACCCTCACCTATGGTCATGAAGGCTGGGTCATGACCGAAAGAACGAGATCCAGGGTACAAGCGGCCGAAATGGGTTTCCTCAGGAGGGTGGCGGGCGTCTCCCTTAGAGATAGGGTGAGAAGCTCAGTCATCCGTGAGAATCTCAGAGTAGAGCCGCTGCTCCTTTGCGTCGAAAGGAGCCAGTTGAGGTGGTTTGTGCATCTGGTAAGGATGCCCCCTGGGCGCCTCCCTAGGGAGGTGTTCCAGGCACGTCCAGCTGGGAGGAGGCCTCGGGGAAGACCCAGGACTAGGTGGCGAGATTATATCTCCAACCTGGCCTGGTAACGCCTCGGGATCCCCCAGTCGGAGCTGGCTAATGTGGCTCGGGAAAAGGACGTTTGGGGTCCCCTGCTGGAGCTGCTGCCCCCGCGACCCGATCACGGATAAGCGGATGAAAATGGATGGATGGATGGATGGATGGAAGACTCCCAGATGTTGAACAACAAGAAAAAGTTTATGTTTATCTGTCAGGGGCACTAAGATATGGAATAAACTAAATAATGAATTGAAGTAATGTCTTAGCATATTCCAATTCAAAAAGATATTCAAAGAAATTATATTCAAGAGGTATAGAGAAATACTTGCTATATTGTTGTAAATATTTTTTACTGTTTTTTATTACTGTTCGTCTTTTGTGATGTTTTATTTTATTTACATGTTTAAAATAAACAAATCAAATCAACACAAATTCTTTCAGGGGTTATGTAAATTCATCAGCACAACTGTATATCAGCAGTTTTCACAGAATGCCAAGCAGATACCCAGCATATAATCAAAAAGCTCACATCATCTTAAACTGTTTTTTGAACATGACAATGAGTTCACTGTACTCAAATGGCCTCCATGGTCACCAGATCTTAATCCAATCAAGCCCAGTTGGGATGTGGTAGAAAGGGAGAGTCGCATCCTGGATGTGCAGCCGAGAAAAATCCAACAACTGTGTGATGCAGTAATGTCAATAAACCAAAATGTCTGAGGAATGTTTCCAGAATCTTGTTGAATCTATGTCACAAAGAATTATGACAGTTCTGAAGGCAAAAGTGGGTCCAACTCGGTATTAGCAATGTGTTTCATAATGAAGTGGCTGGTGACTCTTTATCTGTCACTACCCATCTGTACTGATGTGCACACTTTACATGACAACATAAAAAGTAATTATGATGTGACGCACAGTCTGCATTATCACCAATAATGGCCTCTCTCTTTTGGGGCTGATTCCGGTTTTAAGTTTTGATATGGGGCACCTTAGTGGTTAAATGGTTTGAACTTTTGGGATTAAAGCTCAACCAGTAGAAGTCTGTGAAGGAATAACCGCACACCTCTAAGATGTGAGAAGGCACAACCTCTAAGCTAGGTTTGTAAAAGTTGTACAGCCTGCTGTAGAATAATTTAGATCTATGAAAATGTTGTTGTGAATACATGCATATTTCCAAACTTCATTATAATTCAGAATAGAATTAAACTTTATTTTCTAATGAAATCAAACAACAAAAACGAATTCCTTTTTCATGAAATGTGCATAAGTTAAGTTTCTATGACAAATTCTGTAGCACAACACTAGGAGCACAACGGCTGTTTCCTCCACACCTGGGTTAGTAGGTTGGCAGGAAAATCATGAGTATTACTCGGAGACAGTTATAAGTGGGGCAAATTGAATGTGCTCCCAGGGAGGTGTTGGTCAAGGGTCCTGTGTGCTGTGCCGATTTATTTTAGGGGTGTCTCTTCCTGGTAGCCTGCCTGCTTTTGTCACTGTTTTTAACCGTGTTAGTTTTGTCTTTTTAGCCTTCCCCTTTTCTTTTTAGTAGCTGTTTTACCTTTTTAAAACTGTTTTTAGTGTTTCCTTTCAAATTTTATGAAAACATACTGGCCCAGCTTTCTCCTGCCCTCAGGGCCAAGAAGTGGTGGACAGTATCACGAGACGGAGGCTGATGACTAGGACTGGAGATCGCACCTACGATGGTTGATCTGGGCAAGAGAGCTGAGGACAGCTGGCCTGGAGGAAACTGTTTTAATTCTGAGACATTTTAATATACTGTATTTAATAAATACTTTCGTTTATTGTCATACAGCCTCTGCCTCTTGGTAATTGCCCACTACTGCTCTCCCTCCATTTAAATAACCTAAACGTGTGAAATACAAAACGACTAAATCATTGACACTTTTTGTGAATGTAAAATAATTAAAATAATACGGATATAAATTGAAAGTTGGTTATCACAAGCCTTACATTTTGTAATGATGTCCCCTGTGTTCCTGTTTACTGTGTTTAGTTATTCCCCTTGTGTTCCTGTGTATTGTGTTTAGTTATTTCCCTTGTGTTTCTGTGTATTGTTTAGTTGCTTCATTCATAGTTCCCCAGTGTTTTAGATTCTTTATGTTTTATGTTTAGTTATTACATTCACAGTTCCCCAATGTTTTCCGGTCTTGTGTATATATATATATATATGTTTTGTCATGTTTTCTTTGTGTTTTGGTGTTTTAGTGGGATTGTCATTCCAGTTTTCAGTTTCTCCCTTTCAGTACCATGTGTCATGAATAGAAACCCAATGCACCCTAATCACATTCAGAGACTCTACATCCATATTGTGAATGGAGTGTAATTCTGTGACAAATGTTACTTATTTATTTTTTACATTTATTTGACAACATCATTACAATCAATCCCAAAAGCTCATTCATACACATTTGACTAGATACAAGTAAGCAGGAAACAGGACTCAACAAGGTAAACGGTGTACCAATAAAGAATTAGTGATAACAACTAGTACTCGACACAACGCTAACAATTACAAACAACGTTCTGTAAACAGTCCAGGGCTATGAAGTGGTGATGATGAAAGAATGGAGTGCAAGTGCACTAAAGGTGATTAGGGTGCATTGGGTTTCCTATACTGTGTTGTTGCTGGGGTGGTGCGCTCAGATCGGTGGCTCAGTAGAGAGGCAAAACAGAGCTCTGGAGAGGAGCAATGGGAGGAGACGTGACAGTTTGTCTATTGTTGTGACATAATTGAAGGTCAGATCAAATTCTATGACCAATTCATCAATCCAGATAATTCCAAATGTTTCACATTTTTTTCCCACTGTTTTTGGGAATATGGGCATGGTAGCAGTCAGACTTCACAATTCGCATGTAAACAATTTTCTGTTGTAACTAGCAAGGAAGAGGTTTTCAATATTTTAATATAAACAGCTGTATTTGTAAAATCTCTCAATATTAATCCTACTACAGGAAGCTGCACTGACAATTACAGATTGCTCAACAATTTTTATGGTTCAGCTGGTGAAAACAATACAATACAAAGATACTGCTGCTAGATGTATGATTGTGAAATGAATGAATGAGTTTGCAAACTTTTACTTCATGAAAATTAGTGGCTACAATTTTCCTATTGGCTGCACAGCATGAACAACAAAGTAGGTTTCTCTTTCTCGAACTTCCTCTAATCTGGATTTGGTTTGCTGCGTTATCTCAAAAACACAGATGAGCTTAACGATGATCTCTGTGACTCTACTGATTCTCACAAAAGCTATTTGCACCTCTGCTGAATGTAAGAGCTTGATCTATGTATTATAATGAAAGCATTTTGTTCTTCTTTCAAAATCCTGTACAGTATG
This sequence comes from Umbra pygmaea, assembly GCA_016801145.1. Taxonomy (NCBI): domain Eukaryota; kingdom Metazoa; phylum Chordata; class Actinopteri; order Esociformes; family Umbridae; genus Umbra; species Umbra pygmaea. The sequence goes on along the minus strand of JACXGM010022013.1, from coordinate 13,289 downwards.
TATTTATTTGTGTATTAATAATTTAAATGAGTTTATAATTTTTCCTTATTTCAGTTAACCATGAAATTCATTTTATCTACGGATGCTTTGAGTCAGGTGATCCTGAGGTTGGAATGATTGTTGATGGAGACGAAATCTTCTATGCTGTTTTCAATAAAAAGTCAGTAGATGTGGTGTGGACATTACCTAAATACCCTCCTATTCAAATAAGTGAAGTTAAAAAGTTACTGGCTCTTCAATATGTTACAAATAGCAAGCCTTGGTGCAAAGAAAACTTGGTCTGGGGCCAAATGGCAGAGCCCAAAATACCAAAAGTAAAAGGTAACTAATTCTCCACATTTACTTATCTAATATAGAAAAATATTGCTGATTTATCACAGATGGGAATGGACATAAAATATTATAATATAGCTTAATGTAAACCATAATGTATTTGTGTTACACCCAGATCCTCCTGAGAGTATCATCTACCCCAGGGAAGATGTGGCTTTGGGGAAAAAGAACACACTCATCTGTTTCGTGAATAATTTCTTTCCCCCACCTGTCAAAATTAATTGGAAAAAGAATGGTGTGAAGGTGACAAAAGGAACATCTCTCAGTCGATATTATCCCAATAAAGATGGATCGTTCCACCAGTTATCCACCCTGAGTTTCACCCCACAGCAAGGGGACACCTACACCTGCAGTGTGGAACACACATCCCTAGAGAAACCTACAACATGTTTCTGGGGTGAGAAGTTGCTATGTGTTGTATATGATTCAATTTACCTAAACATTTATAATGTACTCAAACTTTTTGAAAGGGTAAATGGATAAATCATAGAACACTTTGATTGACACAACATGTTTCTGGGGTGAGAAGTTGCTATGTGCATTGCTGGCCCGGGCCATTTGGGGGCCCTAAGCAGAATTTGACTTGGGGGCCCCCTCCCACCACACGGAGTCACCTGTGCACTTGATGGGAGCCCCCTGGTGGCCCCCAAGCAGCTGCTCAGTTCGCTTATGCCTTGGGCCGGCCATGTGTGTGATTCAATTTATCTAGTAAACATTTACACTCACCTAAAGGATTATTAGGAACACCCGTTCAATTTCTCCTTAATGCAATGATCTACTAAACCAATCACAAGGCAGTTGCTTCAATGCATTTGGGGGTGTGGTCCTGGTCAAGACAATCTCCTGAACTTCAAACTGAATGTTAGAATGGGAAAGAAAGGTGATGTAAGCAATTTTGAGCGTGGCCTGGTTGTTAGTGCCAGGCGGGCTGGTCTGAGTATTTCACAATCTGCTCAGTTACTGGGCTTTTCACGCTCAACCATTTCTAGGGTTTACAAAGAATGGTGTGAAAAGGGAAAAACATCCAGTATGCGGCAGTCCTGTGGGAGAAAATGCCTTGTTGATGCTAGAGGTCAGAGGAGAATGAACCGACTGCTTCAAGCTGATAGAAGGGCAACTTTGACTGAAATAACCACTCGTTTACAACCGAGGTATGCAGCAAAGCATTTGTGAAGCCACAACACGCACAACCTTGAGGCGGATGGGCTACAACAGCAGAAGACCCCACCGGGTACCACTCATCTCCACTACAAATAGGAACAAGAGGCTACAATTTGCAAAAGCACACCAAAATTGGACAGTTGAACACCGGAAAAATGTTGCCTGGTCTAATGAGTCTCGATTTCTGTTGAGACATTCAAATGGTAGAGTCAGAATGAGAACATGGATCCACCATGCCTTATTACCACTGTGCAGGCTGGTGGTGGTGGTGTAATGTTTTGTGGGATGTTTTCTTGGCACACTTTAGGCCCCTTATTGCCAATTGGGCATCGTTTAAATGCCACGGCCTACCTGAGCATTGTTTCTGACCATGTCCATCCCTTTATGGCCACCATGTACCCATCCTCTGACGGCTACTTCCAGCAGGATAATTCACCATGTCACAAAGCTTGAATCATTTCAAATTAGTTTCTTGAACATGACAATGAGTTCGCTGTACTAAAATGGCCCCCACAGTCACCGGATCTCAACCCAATAGAGTATCTTTGGGATGTGGTGGAACGGGAGCTTCGTGCCCTGGATGAGCATCCCACAAATCTCCATCAACTGCAAGATGCTATCCTATCAATATGGGCCAACATTTCTAAAGAATGCTTTCAGCACCTTGTTGAATCAATGCCACGTAGAATTAAGGCAGTTCTGAAGGCGAAAGGGGGTCAAACACAGTATTAGTATGGTGTTCCTAATAATCCTTTAGGTGAGTGTATAACAGTGGTCCTCAAACCCTTCCATGGAGGGCCTAGTGTATGCAGGTTTTTGCTTTTACCTTGTACAAGCCTGATGGAGTAGCTCACTAATTGGTTAGTATCTCCCCTCACCTGGCAGTCTACGTCCTAATTATGCTCTAATTGAAGGGAAAGACCAAAAACCAGCATACACTAGGCCCTCCTGGAAGGGTTTGAGGACCACTGGTGTATAATGTACTCAAACTTTTTGGAAGGGTAAATGGATAATCAAAGAACACTTGATTCCATCATAACAGTGTTGCAATTAATCAATTGTCTTTCTTATATGGCTTTTTTTTTATTCTGGCGACAACTCTGTCCTTCTATCTCCAGAGCCTGAGGCCAGTGAGGTGAGTAGTTCCAGTGCTGGGCCAACTGTATTCTGTGGAGTGGGAATGACTTTGGGCCTGCTGGGTGTGGCTTTTGGAACCGTGCTTTTTATAAAAAGAAGCAACAGCAATTAACAACATCAGTTGAGCAAGATTTTGCCATTATGGTTTCATCCATTCAATTGTACTGGCACATATATTTATGAAAAAAAGTATGTTATTTATCATTTTGTTACATACCTGTTTTAGATATTACACAATGTTGTTTTTATAAATTATAAATTCACAAATATTTCTAAGTGTGAACAAACATTTCTTACTTTTTGTGTTATTATAAAATCATTCTTCCTTAAAACTGTTTATTTGCAAATGATTTGGGCTTCCCCTAAACTGTCGCTTCTCTGTCACATAAAGATTGAGTAAGTTCCCTTTAAAAGTACACACGTTTGTGCTGCTGTTCTTCTTTCACTTGTGTACCAGCTAAAGAACATCCAAATCTGGGTTTAAGATTAAAAAGGAAATATAATAATTCACACTACTATAAAAGGTTTTCCGGATATGTTGTAAATATCCTTCCCAACACCAGATAAATGTACCAAATAAAGTGCCCATTGAGTGTATGACTGTATATTTAAAAAATAAAGCGTTACATAATATGAAATGTGTGTTCTGCCTGCAGTGATCCTGTGGTGTACGCCACTGAATTAGGCCGAAGTCGTAAGCACGCTATACAATAAAGGGAACAACACTGGCGCGGTAAACTTATTTCTGCGCATGCTCTTGCTGTGAAATGTCATGAGCCGCTCCTGGTTTTATTTTCTTTTTTTCTTTTTAGCGATTAAAAGCCCGAGCCTCATCCTCTTCATCTGTTTTGCGCTGTATGTGTTTATCCATTACAGGACGCGATAAGGAAAAGGCACCGAGTAATGGAGAAAGGGATTTGGAAAGACGGACGTAAGCCTGTACACCGAAAAATCCTAATGAAGAATTTGGGATTGGGAGAAAATAGTATTGCGACAAATATGTGAAAAGGAGATTTGAAAGGAAACAATATGCAGACATTTATCTGAGAATCCAATAAAAAAGACATTGATATTGTACAGATATTGTTCATACGTTATGTTAAGCCTCTGTTCTGGCCTAGGCCTACAATCTGATGTTTGTTATTTCTTCACGTCCACATAGGACATTACATAATTTAAATATTTAGGTAACATAATCTCGTGCCCTTGCCATGCCTGTCTGTGTGACGTGGTTCTGGTGTCGGACTGTTCCTGCACCGGAGGTCGGTCGGAAGCACCGGACCGGATGTTTACGCACTGGACAATGATAACCGCAGACGCACGCGCTCGGTCTGTGAAGATAAGGAGAGTTATAAAGGCATGATTACGAATGAGAGACACCAACTCAGTGAAAGTGTATGGTAAGTGACTTTCTATTATCCTCTGCTTATTTATTAAAATCTCATTAACCAATCATTATCCAAATAACATGATCTAATGTAGCCTACTACATTAGTTGTGATTACCCATAAAATTATTTACATTTTGGTTGACAGATATATTTTTATTATTTTATTTATAGTAGGCTTGGTTCAAAATCTTGATGCTCTTGTTGTCTTCAAGACTGAAAATATTTTTATATAAACACAATTTCAGTGCACATCAATTTGAATTATTGGTTTACAAGATCAGTCTGGTCGTCAGGTGGCTAAGTGGTTAGAGAGTCAAACTTGTAGACTGAAGGTTGCCGGTAAGGTTGCCAGTTCAATTCCCGAGTGGGCAAAATGTGTTGGTGCCCTTGAGCAAGACCCATTAGATGCTCAGAGGGATGCCTACTGTACTTACTGTAAGTGGCTCTGGATAAGAGCGTCTGCTAAAATGTAAACGATAATAGGCTGCTGAATGTTGATTGATGTAAAGTAAATGATTATGTGTTTTCTCTACAGCTGGAGTCTGTGGCCTAAAATGGGTCTGGCAATGTCTTGCTGGCTGGGTGGCATCCCAGTCAAGATGAAGCAGGATGCTACCTCCTCCTCCTCATTCTTCCCACTGTCCATCCTCACCCCTTCCCGGCTTTCACTCATCCTAAATTCTGCTCCTGTTGCCCTTGGGGACCCGCGGTCCTGCTGGAGTCCTGCACACTGCTCACCCCACTTCCTGCTGTCCCCATGTGGACAGGAAGTGACACGCACACCCACCCAGCAGAGCAGCGATGGTGCACGGGGGGAGAAGGGAGAGAGTACAGGACTGCATGTGTGGGAGTTGCTGTGGCGCCCAGACCAGAGAGGAAGTCATGCTGTGATTGGTGTATCCACAGAAAATTGCCCGTTGCAAACCTCTGGTTATAGTGCGCTGGTGGGTGGAGACTTACAGTCCTGGGGATGGGAACTCACGTCTAATCAGCTGTGGCATGCAGGGAATGCCCTAGGGAGGTATCCTGCCGAGAGAAGAATGCACGATAATAAATCTGTTTACCCCCCTTTACCTGTGCCAGAGCGCCTACTGTTGGTTTTGGATGCAGACGCAGGAACTTTGGGATATGTAATGGATGATTGCTTCTTGGGCACGGCCTTCATGGACCTTCCCAGAGGGGTGAGGCTGTTTCCGGCCATCAGCAGTGTGAGGGGTGGATCATCCATACAATTAAGATACTTAAACGGAGCTGCCCGTAAGTATAACCTTATCATCATGAAACACAATGTAATGTTGTGCTTCTATGTTATGTTGCTTCGAACACTTAAATCACTCATTGGGTCTCGATGAATGAAACATTACAGATCAAAATCTATACTGTAAATTGTATTGTTTGTTGAGAACAAAATGACTTAACAACGATCAATGGAAACCAAAATCACCGACCAAAAATCAAAGTAAACAATTGAAATCATAGCCTGTTCCAACTTGCGTGAATTTCATCATGGCGACTCGGTAGTGTGTATGGCCCCCACGTGCCTGTATGTCTGGGCATGCTCCTGATGAGAGGGCAGATGTTGTTCTGGGGGATATGATGAAATTATGATCGTTTTTTATTTCTTTTATGATCAGGCGTGGTTCCAGCCTCTTTAAACAGGACTACACAGGACATACACAGGAATACAAATGCTGCTAAATACATAGTTCTCTTATAGTTATATATTCTCAGTCTCTGGACGCCAGCCCTCACTGGGCTGGGCGTGACAAGTTCACCACATTTTATGCAAATACACATATACATTTTATGGTGTATCCCTGGTCATACCTTGTGCCTCTGATATGATGGACAAAGAAAAAATATTTAATTGTAAATTATGGCTGATTATTGGAGTGGGCCATTTAAATGATATAAACTGTATGGTCAAACGTATGTGGACACCTGACCCATATGAGCTTGTTGGACATCCCATTCTAAAACCATGGGCATTAATATGGAGTTGGTACACGCTTTGAGGATTTAACAGCTGCCCCTTTTCTGGGAAGGCCTTCCACAAGATTTTTGAGTGTCTATGGGGATTTCTGCCAATTCAGCCAAACAAATATTAGTGATATCAGGCACAGGTGTTGGATGAGACTGCTTGGATAGTAAGGGTTGAGGTCTCGGCTCTGTTTAGGTCACTCGTTCCTCAACAACAAACTTGTTGAATCCTGTCTTTAGATGGATAAGGCCCTTCCCCAAACTGTACCCACAAAGTTGGATGCACTCAATTGTCTAAAATGTCTTTGTATCCTGTAGCACAGTGTTTCTCAAATAGGCAGTACGTGTACCCCTAGGGGTACTTTTTGCAAAATTGCAAATTAAAAAATATGTCATGCATAATTCCAAAAATAATTATACTATAATAATGAATGAATTAAGTGATGGATTCTAAACCTTTGAAATTTAGCATTTAAATGTTTTTGTTTAAAAAGGTTTTTGTTTAGTGAATCTATCACTGCTGGCGCTGTATTGTACCTCTTTATATAGACAATTTTTTCTACCAAAAATGTTTTGTGCTGGTCAGGTGTCACAGTTGGTGTAGTGTTGTAGGAGAGACAGGAGACCAAGCGCAGGAGGAGTGTTCAAGATGTTTACTGAACATAGTACGTGAATATATGATACAGCGGATAACGGAAAATACAAAGGTGTACAGGAACTGCACAAAACCTATATGATACTACTTGTGCTCTTAACATGGCACAGACACGACATACCATATAGAAGTACGCCTGGTTCGACCATACACGTACCATTATGTACGACACATTAACGAGGTGAAGGCTCAATCAATAATGGTAATATATTGCATACCGACATACTGCATAACGATACACATACAGCTCTCCTGACAGAGAACAAGTCCACAAGAACACGCAACGAACACTCCAGGACACTGGGACTAAATAGGCCTCTTGATTACTCATCAAGCGCAGGTGTGGGAGAGCCCCATTCATGCGTGATGAGCAACCAAGCACCTACCGCCTCCCAGTGCCAAGAGGCCGGCGCACACAACACATACAACGGACCTACAAAAACAAATACATAAAACATAGTCCATCACCCTCCATGTCCTGGTCATGACAGCCCAGACCGTCCAGGCCATCGTGACATCAGGGGGTAATTGGCTTAAAAATGCAATTCAAAGGGGGTACAATATTGAAAAAAGTTTGAGAAACACTGGTATAGCATTAAGATTATCCTTCACTGGAATGAATTGGCCTAGCCTAAACACTTAAAAACAGTGCCAGACCATTACCCCTCCACACCATTAGTAGGGGTGTCCACATACTTTGGTTGATATAGTGTACATACATATTATTTATTTTTTATATGGATATGAAATCAATAATTTGGTCAAGAAGAATATATAAATATATATTTAATGTGCCTATCTTTTGCATGTTGTCTGTGTCCTCATGTTTGCCCTTTCGGCAGAGCAGTAGAGCTCTAGAAAGTGTGAGGGAAGGACTGGGTGCTTGAGGGGAGATGGAGTGTACATTTTGGGATGCGTGTCAGGGAGGTGGAAGAGGAACTGGGCAAGTTTGCAGGAGGAGGTGGCAGTGTAAATAGGAATCTCCTTTTGGTTCCCTCTGGTTTTCATTTTTGGTTGTGATAGTCTGTATTTTTGTAGGAAACATAGCAGTTTCTCTAGGTTTTATTGTACTGTTTATGCGTGTGTCAAATAAAATGTATTTTAAATTAATTTTTATATTAAAGTATATAGAAAGTAAAAGTATATTATATTGAAGTATATTTTTTTAAGTATGTTTTCTTTTTACTATCTTTATGTACTGGGTACTTTTCCACTACCTTCAGGCCAAACATGCACACACACAGTACTGTTGTTTGTATGTACGCTTACATTTCTGTCTCTTCACAACTCTCTAAGGTGAACCTGCGGATCTCATGGCTTTGTGTGGTCTGTCCATCCATCTGTCCATGGGGAAACACAGGGAATCTCAGACAGACAGGCTGCCTCTGCCTCCTCCACTTCAACTCTATTTATCACCTACTGTACTGTCTGACTTACAAACACGCACAATACTTACAAACACACAAAATACACAAACACGCACACTTACAAACACACACAATACTCTATGAAGTAAATAGGAATGTGCTCATTGACTCTAATTGCTAATTTACAAAACCATTTAAACTATGTATTTATTTTTGATAAAGAACAGTATTTCTACAGTATTTATACTTATTTATCACCACTATGCTCTGTTTGTATAATAATAATTTGTTAAGTGTATATTACATGTATTGCATGATACAGTATTTTACATGTTTCAATAGGAAAATGATTGCCACCATAATGTTGTTTGATTCATATTGTGAAATATACCAGCTTTTTGTTGTGAAATTATTTATTCATAAAGTATCAGATTTTAAACAATGCCATCCTTTCCGTGTCCCACTATGTACAAGAAAACAAAACGTTTTTTGTTATTTCTGTTTTTATTTCCAGTTAATGAGGTACCCTCATGTCATCATGATTAATTAGTCATGTCCACTGTAGTGATGGGAAGTTTGATTATTTTTACTGATCTCGTTCATTCAAATGAACAAATCATTTTTGATTCGTATCGTCATTTGCGCACGCGCATATCGAAATGAACGAAAATAACCAGTTCAGTCATGTCCTAATATACGCATAAGTATTTAAGTAAGAAGCCAATTAACGACTATGATCACCTCACAGCTGCCAATATTTAAAGCATCTTTTTCTGCATACTTTCGCTGTACACAAACAATCCGTTTACGATTCCGGAAGCATGCAAAACAAATCCAACATGAATAGAATGCAGGAATTTATATATATTTGCCATAGAGCTATACGCTTATAATAACGTGAATGTACTATTGCCAATTAAAGTCTGTACCACATATAAACAGCTCGCATGTTTGATGTCCTAATTGTTTTTTGCAAGCAATTTTCATTTATTAGTAGGCAATTGCAGTAGACAGAAATAAATAGATTTCCATCCGAATTTCTCATAAAAAATAAAAGTACAAGTAGGCAAAAAGATTAATAAATCCCTGTCATAAGTATTATTAGGATATCAATCAACAAGCAGGTCTCAAATAGAGAAAAAAATTTAACAATTTTTATAAACGCATTAGGATAAAACACAAAATAGATAAAATAACAATACAATTCAAAAGAAGATAAAATAACTATCATGACAGGTAAACTCTTCTAGGCATGTATCACTTTTATAGACTAAAGCAGATAGCAGCGTTCGGCCAACCGCCTATTATTGCAGAACTTTTCCTCATTGCGTCTGCCCACGTGACTCAGCCGTCTGAAATTTGCGCGCTTTTGGAATGGCACGCGCCAGAACGTCAATGAGAGACATGCTAAACATGATGTCCTCGAGGCAGTCGGTTTAAAGGTCAGACGAGGGTGAAATCCATTGATGATTGTTCAAGTTAGCTAGCTTAACACGCTTTAGTCATTAAAGTATATATATATACTATATAGTCATTTAAGTGACTACGTTTCGACTAAAATCTGTCAGTTTGTCTGTGTACATAGACATAGATTTAAATGGCTGTGCCTATTGATGTCCGGGAAAGAGTTATTTCTGGGCCCCCAGGTGGTGAAGAGGAGGATGAAGATGAAGCACCTGAGGTGAGAGATTCTGAACCCAGAGACACGCACGTGTGTTCTTCTATCGGACACTTTTTTACCTGCCTATCGATGCTCCTGCCTGTTGGTAAAAGTATGACCTGATGCAAGTTTTTGTGCTTGATAAGCTAGTCCAGTGCAGTCGTTCCCAATCCTGTCCTGGAGGACCACCAGCCTTTTCTAACACTTTAACTGTCATAATCCCTTGACCATTTTAAGACCATGTTTGTCCATCTCTTACTCACTTGTAAATCATGCTTTGATTAACTGGCACTTCATTTGCCTGATAAATGTATTCATGCTGTTCAGAGAGTAAATAGTTATATATAAAGTTCTATTAGAATCATCAAATAGTCAGTATTTTTTGGCCTGCTATTCTGCTGTCATGTAGATGAAGTATGCAAAAATCTGAGGCTACATCATGTTAGTTCGTGTGACAATATTAACTAGTGATGGGCTTTACAAATCACTACAGTGAACTGAATCAGTTCAGTTATTTTAAGATCTTTAAAATCACTTAATAATTTAATGAATCTCATGATTGGTCCATTTTGTTTTTCAGTAATAGCTACACTCCATTTAATGTTTTCAGAATATAACATGAAAATGATGTGAACAAATAAATATTTTCTCCAACAATAACCATATTATTGAACCTTCAGAAAATAATCCATTGTCCTCCTAAATCATACCTATCATTATCTTTGACTATATTGAGCCATGTCACAGACACTATGAGCAATGTTATTTATTTGATTATTATCCTACAATATGACCATATTATTATATGCACATGAATGGCTTTTAAATTTTACTTTAGTTTTAATATGATCTACTGTACTCCAATATCATTCTGAGTACAATAATACCCTATACTGCCTATCTGGTTTCAAGTCTTTGATAAAATGTTCTATGTGTGTTATTAAGAAAAGTGGCAGGTAGCACAGTCTGAGTGTTACAAAAAACAATTTTGAAAATGAAGAAGGCAAGTTGATGCCAAAACTTTGTTTTTTTAATTTATCAATCATTTGAGGCTGAAACCTGGAGTGTGTGACATTCTAAGTGTATCCAATATCTAATTATCTGTTAGTCAGCACCTCCAACAAAAGTGATTTTTTGTGTGAACCATTTTATACCTTATAATTTAATATAATTATTATGTACAACACAATTCCTGTAAAAATTTGAGATTTTAAGAAACTGTAGCCTACAATGACTAAAACCTACCTGGCTGAAGCACCTGTGGAGGACCAAGGAAGGTTTGTCACTCACTGCACTACCTACTATCCCAAAATTTGCCAGCAATGAGCAAATGAAAAATACTGTAAACAATACAATTACTATATCATAGTACTATAGGTTATCTGAAATCCTAATATTCCCAGTTTACCTAAATAAGTTGATGAGGGGCATCTTTCATCATACTTATTCATAATCGAGCAGTAACACAAATCTATAACATTCAATTTACAATGCATCATCATACACAATATCATTAATATAAAAGTCCTATTGATGGTTACGTATTTTGGCTGAAGTTAACTTGGCTGCTTGGCTAGTTAGTGGGTAGAATTCCTGTGTGGATCTTTCCCTGTTCCTGTTGTACAACTTGCAGCTTAAGGGATGGTGTTGACCGAGTCTATGTTTAGTAATGCAGAAACGTCTATCATTGCTTCGCAGGGGACTGATGCATTATGCTGAATATTGGGGGAGTGGCACGTGCACTGGGTCTCAAACAATGAGCCGTCTGCAACCGCAGCATGAAGTGATTCACAAAAGTGTCTCACATGAACAAATCTTTTAGAGCAGTGAATCAGTACACCAAGTTCACTGAAAAAAGAACGACATCACACGTCACTAATACAAAACCTCCAGTAATTAAGTTTGCAGCTACTACAGTACTACTAGTATAGCTTAACTGCAAAATGCAAGACAATTAATGTCCAGAGCTTGCAAAGGGTCTTTATAGTATCAAAACTAAATATTTTGAACAAAAATATACATTAAGTGTAATATATTTTGACTTTTTTTAAACTAAAGTGAAAACAATGGAAAAATACGTTTAGACTAATCACAATTATTGGTAGGGACAATTACATGATTCCTTAACATTGGTGGGTCACCATCCCACCCTAAATTTACGCCCATGCAAAGCATAACCTAATTGTAGCCCAAAGGTTTTTCCTGTTGCGCCCTGCTTCCCATGGGGGGGAGGGGATGTCAGAACCCACTGCCCACAGATGCCCTGCTGGTCAGTGAATGAGGTGCGGAGTCATGGAAGAAAGAAAAGACACATAGACAGAACTATACCATTTCAAAAAGGCTCTTTATTTTGGCCACAGTAAATAATAATAATTGGGAGAAGAGGCTGAGTGGATCCAAAGAAAATAAATAAAATATATAACCCCACCCCTAACCTGTCCTAACTACCTAACATAAACACATAATCTAAGCTGGCACTCGATCAAGGAGCCCTACAGGAAGGGTGGACCGCTCAGATCTAACCTGGTGTGCATATATCCCTACAGGTGATGTACCAGTAAACCCATGGGCGGCTTGCCTAACACTCCCACGTGTTCCCCTTCTCCCTGGGAAGACAAAAGAACAAATTATTAGGAAATGAAAATAAACAGTTTACAATGATAACACTGAGGTTTAGAATCTTTTTAGGGATTTCCACATTTCAAACAGACACCCATGGGAGTGAATTCAGCTTGCCTGGGTGATACCTAACCTAAAGCCCACCAACTTCAGATTCAGAGCTCATTTCAACCCATTCACAACAAATATGATTGGGTTGTGTAATGTGATTGGGTTGTTGCATAATGTGTGCACACAACAATAACTGTTATTGTGTATGTTAGTGTTAACCTATTAATATAAAATATACACTTATACACTTGAGGTGTCAGAAAATTAACTGCAACTTGTCTTTGATTAATAAAATAAATACTGGAGCAACTCTACATACATAAATGTGGATGTCAACTTTCTTTTAGTGTGTGTGTGTGAAAATGGCTCTATAAGCACCGAACACAAGCACCAATCTCACAATGTTACACTGGACAGACAAAGCCTGCCTACCGTGTTTCTAAGTAGCCTACATGTAGCTAGCTGACCATAAAATTAAGGGAATCATTTTATAAACACACATGCCATTATTTTATCTCAAGTCCTAGTGGTTTAAAATTAATTAATTAGACAGCAAACAAAAGCACAGGCCTAGTTATATTAGCAACCCATACACGTTTTACAGCTCATACACACTAGCAAGTCAACTTAGCAAGCCTCTCTTCTCACTGAATCAGAATAAACTCATGATACATAAACAAACATACAGCACATACAACAAGCCATGCTAGATGTGTGTGTGTGTCCAGGTGTTGCTGAGTGTGTTGGCACAACAGGGGCAGGTGGGTCTGTGTTTCTACGACAGCAGAGACTTCACGCTCCACTACATGGCTGACACCCCGGATGACCTCAAGCTCCAGCTGCTTGCTAGAGGTGCATGAACAAACTACACACACACACACACACACACACACACACACACACACACACACACACACACACACACACACACACACA
>JACXGM010022011.1:0-16946 GCA_016801145.1 Umbra pygmaea | reverse complement strand
CAACCCACAAAAACGATTCTTTCGATTAAAGGATCACATTCGTTTGGGTCCTGCACTATGCATACAACATTTTGATTGGTTAAAACAGACAAGCATTCAAATATTATTGGTCAAAAAGACGACCCCGGTATTGCCAAACCGAGGAGGGAGAAAGAACCGCATATTACAGACATAGATTTTAACTTGAGATAAGCGAAAAAAAAGCAGGGGAGGGACAAATATTACGGACAAACGTTTTAATACAAGACTATTAATTTAAATGGCAAAATTGTGCACTGGCCCGAACGGGCAAGTGACTATCTTTGTTTACTGGCCCGACGTTAGTTCTTACTGGCCCCGGGCCATCGGGCCATCGTTAATGTTGAACCCTGTAACCGCACCTGATCCTAGTGGTTTGCAGTTTAATGATGTGACAGGAAGGAGCCTGCCCAAACACACTAGCGGTATTTGTAATTGCTGACATAGAGGTTAATCAATGAAATTTCCAGCTGCCCCTGAATCTACTATGGCCTTAAGCGGGGTTGTGCTAGGAAAGTCAGGGAAAGTGACATTAAGAAGAAATTGTGAAGAAACAAAAGGAACGGGTACCTGTGATGGTGCGTGGGTACCTGCATTGCCCGCTTCCTGGACCTACCAAGCATTGGTAGCAAGATGCGGCAACATGTCCCTTTTTGCCACAAAATGAGCACGGCTCCCGATGCCTGCCAGATCCCATGTCTGCACTGGGGAACCTAGTTTTTCCCACCTCCATGGGCACAATCTCACTACTTTTACCTGTGATGTTGATCCTGGTGTGCCCACACGCCTGCAGGAGGCTGTCCAGCCAGAGGCTATCCAGCCGGATGGCCATTTCGACTAGCTGGTCTAACCCCATGGTGTGGTCACGAAAGGCCATCTCATGGCAGACATCCTCCCGCAAGCCGCACTGGAAGTGTCAATCAAGGCTCTATCATTCCACCCGAGCCAGCAGTCAGAATGCGAAACTCCAGGGCGTACTTTTGCGCCGTCCTCTTCCCCTGAGCCAGACGATAAAGGCATTCACCCATGTCCCGGCCTTAAGGGTGGTGATCAAAAACAGAACGGAGAAGCTGGGTGAATGCCACATAATCTAGCATTGCAGGATTGGGACCCATGGTGTTATGCTGCTGGTCAATGTGCGCTACACTCTGTAGCACTTGGTTAGTGATGCTCCCATGCTTTCTAGCAAGGTATGGTGTCGGTGCAGTCTCTCCTCAACGCTCTGAGATGCTGCGGCTCCCGCTGACTCCATAGGTAGGTGGGATATTCTGTCACAGTGATGTGGTAAAAGATGAGTCAAATGTAGGAGATATGTCCTCTCATTTATAAGGAACGCTCTTTGATGCAGATATTATTCCTTGTACAATGGTGAGGGCGCGTGGCAGGCCCGAACAACAGAGAAACTAAGCACACAGGTCAATCGAAATGAGAATGTCCTGCAAACAGCATGTCACAAATAGCCAATAGGCAAAAATTGATCACCTAACATAGAATCTACACAGTAGTTCAAACAATATCGCACACTGTGTGAGATCTCCTTCTGCCGGGTCGGCTGACGCCATGTCATCTGATCGTCCTGCTTCTCCTCACCACGTTCCCCACACGCATGAACGCAGCACGCACCCTAGATCACAATCACCGGAATTCTGAACACCTGCTACAAGTCCCAGCTGTATATAACCCTGTCTGACACATTTCCTCATTGCGAGGTATTGCTAATGATCACATTCCTTACTGAGCGTTTTACTGGCCTGATTCCCGGCCTGATTTTGATTTGTGTCTGTGTTCTGACTTCTCTATTTGGATTTGCCCGCTTGTACCTTTGACTGTGTTGCCGACCCCTGTCTGCCCTGTGATTATTCTCCTGGATTTTGATGGATCCGGTGGAGATTCAACATCGTTTGGCTCAACAAGAAAAACAAATAGAGGAGTTACGCAGCCTTCTACGCCAGACACCGGTAACTCCGCCACCATCTACACCACAGGTATTACACCCTATTGCGCTCCCTGTCTCAATGCCCAACAAGTATGATGGCTCACCCGGCCGTTGTAAAGGCTTCCTAATGCAGTGTGCGCTATACATTGACCATCACCCCTCTATGTTTTCGGTGGAAAAGGATAAGGTGGATTTTATTCTGTCCGTATTGACCGAAAAGGCACTTGATTGGGCCACTGCACTGTGGGCCGCTGACAGCCCTGCCCTGGTTTCAGAAAGCGGTTTCATTAACCTGTTCAGAGAAGTATTTGATCACACTACCACAGGTCGCAGTGTGGGTGACCAGCTGTTCGAGATTAAACAGGGAAGATGCCCGGCCGCTGACTATGCCTTGATCGATTGCTTAGTGACAAGAAAACACACCAGCCAGCCCCTCACAGGTCCGCTCCACTCGTCCCAGTCGGGGCAGCAGCAAGCCAGGAACCTGAACCTATGCAATTAGGTCGCAGCCCTCTCTCCCCCGCGGAGAGAAATAGACGCTATCAAGAGCAGCTGTGTCTATACTGTGGCGAGGGGCAACACTTCCTCCGGCACTGCCCTCATCGCCCTTCTCGTAATCGACCCTCTGCTTTCGGGCTCAAGAAACAGGTAGGCAACGTAACACCCCTACACTTGTCCAATAAACAATGTAGAGTGCCTGTAATTCTGAAGTGGCAGGGAAAACACATTAACACCACCGGAGTAGTGGATTCAGGCGCTGCAGGGAATTTTATGGATTGCCAGTTGGCTCAGGAATTGGGTGTTAACTTACTCTTGTTACCTTCTCCCTTAAGGATTAATGCCCTGGATGGCCAGCCTATTGGATCCGGATATGTCACCCACCAAACCAGCCCTGTTACCATACAGACCGGGATTCTACACACGGAGACCCTCCAGTTCATGATTTTATCCTCTCAAACGGAACGACTAGTGTTGCACCAACATGATACCGTTATTTACTGGAAATCCGGAGAACTTCTGTCTTGGAGTGATGCCTGTCAGTCTCGTTGCTTAACTATGCCATGCCACATCAGTGGAAGACTGTACCACTGCTCCGCCTGCGGATATACCGAGTGTCTACCAGGATTATATGCAGGTATTTTCCAAGGAAAAGGCCGCCTCTCTTCCCCCCATCGTAGATGGGACTGTGCTATAGACCTCATTCCAGACGCCAGCTTTCCTAAAGGACGTATTTACCACTTATCACTTCCAGAACGGGCTGCTCTGGATTCATAAGACCCTCCAAATCACCAGCAGCCTGCAGTTTCTTTTTTGTGGGAAAAAAGGACGGGGTCTCAGGCCATGTATTGATTACCGGCCGTTAAACAACATTACCATTAAGCACCGTTACCCGCTACCTTTGATACCCTCAACACTGGAACAAATAGGACAAGCCTCCATGTACACCAAACTGGACTTACGCAGTGCCTACAACCTCATTCGGATCCGAGAGGGAGACGAATGGAAAACAGCATTCATCACGCATAGAGGCCATTATGAGTACCAGGTCATGCCATACGGGCTAACCAACGCTCCAGCGGTTTTCCAATCGTTTATGAACGAACCATTTCACAGGATGTTGGATGTATTCGTTATTGTCTACATTGATGACATCCTGATTTATTCGAACTCTCTGGAGGACCATATCCAACATGTACGCAAGTCCTTCAACATTTTAGGGATAATCATCTCTATGTGAAAGCCGAAAAGAGCGTTTTTCATGTCACCCCCCTTTCATTTTTGGGTTTTCTTCTGATGCCGGGAGGGGTTCAAATCGACGACGGAAAGGTCCGGGCAGTGCGCGAGTGGCCCCAACCTCGCACCGTGAAGGAATTGTAACGGTTCATAGGTTTTGCCAATTACTACAGACGTTTTGTGTGTAAATTCAGCTCTATTGCAGCCCCACTTCGCTGCCCTGACGGCTCTATTGCTGCCCTACGCTGCCCTAATGGCGTTCACCCCCCTGAAACATAGATTCACCACGGCACCTGTCCTTTCTCAGCCTGACCCCTCCTTACCTTTCACAGTGGAAGTGGATGCCTCTGAGGCTGGGGTGGAAGCCGTTCTCTCCCAACGACTGGGTACGCCTCCACGTATACACCCATGTGCATTCTTCTCCAAGAAACTGTTGCCCTCTGAACGGAACTACGACGTGGGAAGTAGGGAACTGCTAGCCATGAAGCTGGCGTTGGAGGAATGGCATCATTGGCTGGAGGGGGCCAAGCACCCGTTTGTCGTGCTCACAGATCATAGAAACCTGGAATATCTGAAACATGCGAAATGGCTGACTGCTCATCAGGCTAGATGGTCATTGTTTTTTACTCGGTTAAATTTTTCTGTCTCCTATCTTCCAGGCATCAAGAACGTGAAAGCGGATTCCCTCTCTCGTCAGTTCACTGCTCCTGCTGTCTCTTCCCCCTCAGAAACCATCCTTCCACCTGCCTGTGTGGTGGGGCCGATTCAGTGGGATCTGGACACCTTGATTCAGGACGCCCTTCGGTCTGCCCCTCCTCCGCTTGAGACACCGGCAGGTAAAACGTTAGTTCCCGCAATCCTTCGTCCTCAGTTAATGCAATGGTGCCACACATCGCTAGGCTCTGGACACCCTGGCATCACGCGCACCATCGCTCTGCTGTCACTGAAGTACTGGTGGTCCACCTTGAAGGATGACGTCACGATTATGTTTTATCCTGCCCTACATGCGCCCAATCCAAGACGCCCCGCCAGCTCCCTGTGGGTAAGCTGTTACCGTTGCCTGTACCACATAGACCTTGGTCACATATCTCCATGGATTTCATCACTGACCTTCCCATCTCTGATGGGTATAACACCATATTAGTAATGATAGATCGCTTTTCAAAAATGTGTCGCCTTGTTCCACTGCCTCAATTGCCTAATGCTTTGGTTTACGTCCCGTGTATGGAGGGCTTTCTGTGATAGATTGGGGGTCTCTGTCAGCCTGTCATCCGGATACCACCCCCAATCTAACGGACAAACCGAATGGCTCAATCAGGAGATTGGGAAATTCCTCCGCCAGCATTGTTCCACCCAGACCCATGAATGGAGCCGGTATTTATCCTGGGCTGAGTATGCGCAAAATTCAATAATTCATTCCTCGTCTAAACTCACCCCTTTCCAATGCGTATTAGGATACCAGCCACCGCTATTTCCCTGGGATACGGAACCGAGTCCGTTGGTTGCTGTGGAGGACTGGTTTACCCGCAGCTCCCGAGTGTGGGACGCGGCCCATCAACACCTCAGTCCACTCAGAAAACCCACGCTGATCGCCGAAGAGGACCTACCCCTCTCTTCCATCCCGGCCAGCGGGTCTGGTTGGCCACCCGGGACATCCGTCAGAGATTACCCTGCCGCAAGCTGTATCCCAGGTACATTGGTCTGTACAAAATACTACAACGTGTCAACCCTGTTACCTATTGCCTGCAGTTGCCCCGCCATTTCTGTTTGCTACAAGTCCCAGCTGTATATAACCCTGTCTGACACATTTCCTCATTGCAAGGTATTGCTAATGATCACATTCCTTACTGAGCATTTTACTGGCCTGATTCCCGGTTTTGATTCGTGTCTGTGTTCTGACTTCTTTATTTGGATTTGCCCGCTTGTACCTTTGCCTGTGTTGCCGACCCCTGCCTGCCCTGTGATTATTCTCCTGGATTTTGAGTGTGTACTGCATCTGCCTTCTCTGTATACCGAACCCTGCCTGTCCCTGTTACTGCCTAAGGAATTGTGGATTGAGCCTATTTACCCTGTCTGTGTACCCAACCTGGCCTGTCTGTTACGTCTTTTGAATTGATACCTGGTGTACGTGAAGTATCCATTAAAACCTCTATTATTGTACTCCGAGTGTGGTATTCATTACACACTGTATATGGAGGATGGGGATTATATAACAAACAAACATTCAACATGTCCCTCCAATGACCACAAATGAGAGGGTGTGGTCTGGGATGCTTACATACATACACATACAGTATATATATATTTATATATATATATTCTCTTAGAAAAAGAGAAATAGACTATCCCTAAGAGGAAATGTCTTACAATGCCATCCGTCTATCTAAGTACTTGTAATTTTCTCAATATTTTTTTTTTATCTGTATAATTTCCACACTATTTCTCCCATTACATATAAACATTCATGTAACAATGCATATATATATACAATCATTCTCAATATCAATTTCAGGAAAACAGTATAATCTTTTGTTGGGTCTGTTTTTTTAACAGTGACTTTATTATGTTTTTATAGGAATATACTACAAACAATTACATGGAGATTTTTGTTGTTTTTGAAGGTATTTTATAACAGTATAATATATATACATGGTGTATTAGCCTATTTTGCAATATTTTTTTGCCTTTATAGAATTACAATTCTTAAGTCTATAGAATGAAAATCCACCACATTCACTTCATTCAGTGATAAACCAGTAATACTTTTCTTTCTGTTTTATTTTGTTGATGTACAAGATAAAAAGATTTTCAAATAACTTATGCAGATCACATCTTGCACATTATATTTATTTAAAAATTTGTTCCATTGTTGGATGTTATTCGGAAACAAACTGCCTGAATTATAACATCTCATATTTATGCTGTTATATTTTTGTAATTTCATAGGATCACACAGACCAGACAGATCTTGAAGAAGCGCGAGCTGGCATTTCCTCCTTTTTAGCAGAGAAACGTTTGGATACCATGTAGCTGACTTTTGGTATACAAAGTATTAAGGACAAAAGGCAATTAAACTTCCTTATTTATGAGTTTTCAATGTGAAAGACCATTAGTTTTTCACACAAACTAAAATTATTTCACAAACGTAGCTCTCACACATACTGGGACAAATACTCGTGCGCTACTTCAACCCTGCTCTCCCCAAGTGAGCATGCTGCCTGATGAACGAGATACTAAAATAATTAGAACTACTTCTATTTTTTTCAAGATTTAGGTACAACATAGACAAATTAGATTTTAGATTTTTCCCCCCTCGCCTGTAAAGGTTGGACAGCTCAGCAATCGTCCATTCCACAAAGATCCTGTGCATTTAATTAATGAGCCAGACATGCAATAAATATTGTGGAGTTTATATATAGGACCATATATTTATTCTTATAAAAATAATAAATATTGACCAGGGCGGACCTGATGAGCGCTATAAGCTGACTCCACTGTTCTTACATTGACGAATGTTGCCCTCTCCCCCCTCTGTCTTTCAGTTGTTTACAGAACTCCATGGACATTTTAGCTACAACTATGACAAAACATTGCTGAATGACTGCAGAGGCAACTTTACGCGGCTGGACACTAAATGAGTTCTGAAATATTTTATAAAAGTTCTCATATTGGACAATCAAATTTTAAAATATGAATAAACACATTTTTTAATCTGTAAATAGGCCTAAACTTATTTGTCACGGTTTAGTGTGTAGTGGTCTAGAGCAGTGTTTTTCAAAATATGGGTCCCGACCCACCGGTGGGTCGCGTGAGATTAAAAATTGGATTGGCAAATATGTTTTCATAATTATTTTGTCATGGTTTTCTTTCATGATTGAAATGTTACAGTTGACAGTACACCTCAACAGCCACATGGGGCAGTGTACTGAACTGAGCAGTTGTGTAGATCAAGTGGGTCCTACGGTAGGCTATGATTAACACGTTGTGGAGAACACGGACGAATCGAGGAATCCAGACATTACGTGCAATTCACAAAAATAAAAATATAAAAAATCATAATCCTAAAATTTCAATATATTCACATAAAGGTATAATTACCACTGCATTTTGTCTTTTCTGAAAGTTATGTGAATTTGTAAGCGCAGTGTCCTCTGCATGCGGTGTGTGTGTGTCTCCCAGCATGCGCCTCTCTATTGTGAAGTGCTTGTAACATCACTACTTCTGCCCTTCTACATTCCGTAAAAAGAGACAACACTTTTTCTTGGGAGTTTGTGCGTAACATTAGGCTACCTTAGTGAAAAATGTAACAGCGAACTTCCACGGATGGAGTGAAACATGCAAAGAAATATGAAATTGTATATGCAGTATGCATTTGTCTAGTGAACATAGCCAGCATGCGCCTTTAACATATTGGTCCCATCTAACGCACTTCATAGTCTTAAAAGTATCTAGTCCATTATAAATTGTCCAAAAACACAAAGTTTGTTTTTCTCCTTTTCACTTACTAATCCAAATGCTTATGAAAATGATTAGGCTACTATTTTAAAGGGAAACAATTATGAAAATCAAAAAATGTTCTATGTATATAAATCGCTTGATGTAATCCCGTAGTAATACCGTAGTCTCGCTCATTGAATTGGCCAAAAATAAAACAGATTTTATAGGGCCCTATTAAGGCTTACCTACATCAGACAAAATAACCTGTATGTTGAAAACGTGTTCACCCAATTTTATTTGACTTAAGTGTCACATTGGTAGTTAAAACAGCATCATGCATATTTTTTTATCCGAATGTGAATAAATTACAAGTATACAAGTAATCTAATATTTGTGAGAAAACCACCTCATCTTGGTTATTTTGGTGATTCTAACGTTTTTTATAAAACACAGATCTGTGATGATAATACTGTCAATATTGAGAAATGTAATAAATAATAATGAATTACTATTATGTTAATACCCCTACATAACATACAAATACAAATGATAGGAAAACTGTATATTTGCAAACACCTATTTTTATGACATTTGGGTCACAATGGTTTGTCATTTTGAAAATGTGGGTCGCCAGGAAAGAAGTTTGAAAAACACTAACGAGAAGACCCCAGATGGTGAGAATGGGCAACCTCACCTCCTCCACAATGACCCTGAGCACTGGAGCCCCACAGGGCTGCATACTCAGTCCCCTCTTGTACGCTCTGTTCACTTATGATCAACACCATCATAAAGTTTGCTGATAATAAAACCATCCTAGGTCTCATCTCCAACAATGATGAGACTGCTTACAGAGAAGAGGTAAGAGCCTTGGCTACCTGGTGCCAGAGCAACAACCTCTCTCTCAACGTCAGCAAGACAAAAGAGATGATAGTGGACTTTAGGAATCAGCAGAGGGAGGGTCCTGCCCCCATACACATCGATGGAGCTGAAGTCGAGAGAGTTTCAGAGTTCAAGTTCCTCGGTTCCATCAGCGACAACCTCACATGGTCCAGACAGACAATCTCGGCAACAAAAACTGCCCAAAAGCGCCTATACTTCCTGAGGAGACTCAAGAAGTTTGGCATGTCTGTCAGGATTTTAATAAACTACTACAGGTGCACCATTGAGAGCATCCTCTCAGGCTGCATTACAGCCTGGTACGGCAGCTGCTCCGCTGCTGATCGTAAGGCCCTTCAGAGGGTGGTGAAGTCAGCGGAGTGCATCATTGGCTGCTGCCTCCCCTCCGTGCAAGGCATCTACCAAGCGTTGCACGGCAAGGTGCCTTAGGAAAACAAAAAACATTCTCAAAGACCACAGCCACCTTGCACGGCAAGGTGCCTTAGGAAAACAAAAAACATTCTCAAAGACCACAGCCACCCAGGCCGTGAACATTTCTCATGACTGCCATCTGGTAGACGTTACCGGAGCATCAAGGCACGGACCACCAGACTTAAAAACAGTTTCTTCACCCAGGCCATTCGGCTGCTCAACAGGGAACACAGACACTGATCGTAAATCGTCTGTTGAGCACTAACACTCTCTGGTCACTTTATGCTCTCTACATTTGATGTAGTAGAATTCAAATGCACCTTTAAAAGCAATTTTCCATGCCAAATCTATAATAATTACTACTTCTACTGTTGTACATTTTCCAGATCACTGCTCAGTACATAGCATTTTATTATTAATATTACTATTGTCATTATTATTTAAAAAATTCTTTATATTGTTGTAATTCTTTTTTTTTAAGCCCACTACATTAATGCGCCGTGCCATGTCAAAAGAATTTCTCTGCATAGGATGATGTATGTTATTTGATGCATATCATAAATAAACAACTTTGACTTTGACTAGTGTAGAGGAGAGAGACTCACAGGGAGAGATATGTTGGTTGTTTGGACATTTATTTCAGTAGATCCAGGAGACATTCTAATACCATTTGGTTGCAGGTGAAACACAGCAGTCTGTCGCACAACGATAATACCTATATAGTTTACAACGTGATCTTTATAGCAGCGGAACGGACACGGACTATTAAATAAGCATAGAGCGTACACATTAAAGACCAAACTACCCAAACTCTTTTCACAATAAACAATAGTAAGATAGTTCCTGGATAAAACCGATAATGTACCTTCACAACACAGTATTTATCATCTATGACCGACAGCTCTCTCCAGTCAAGCAGTGCTCTTTATACTATGGCACAAACACCTAATAGAAACACAGCTACATGCAATCATTAATTACACAGATCTACAATATACCGGGACACTCTAACCTAAAGTTATAACTAGGAACTGCTTGACTGAAGGAGCTGTCACCAGTCCTTAAAGAGACATACATACATTTTCAAAAAAGGAAACCAAACCACCATGCAATGCATTGAAACCCGTACACCACAAATTAAACTAAAAATGAATCAAGTCCAATCTAAATGTTCATTAATCCTGTAAACAACCAGCCTTAAATCTTATTTCACATGAATATTCCCTAACAACGCATTGTTTCAGACACTGATAAATGTTTGTGGGGTTGAGGGGCTATATTTTTTTGTCTTGCCTAAGTCGGCAGAACGTCCAGAACCGGCCCTGCCCATATATTTTTATAAACTTGCGGCCAATCAGTGTGAAAGAACACTCACAGCTAAACTTAGTTTATTTCTTGGATAGTGTATGAGATGCACCCGTGGAAATACTTTGGCTTTTCTGGTGGTTTTAAAATAATATTCAGCGTTATTCATCCTTCCCTGTTTCCTGTATACACTGAAAAAAACATGTAAACCTCACACAGTTTTCTTAGTTTTTGCATGTTTTATTTTGTTGATGTATAATGTAAAATAGATTTCAACTATTAGAAGTATAGTCTGTAGTATGGCTTCATTCAGTAGTTGAATTTGCAGGAATTACAGAATGAAATATGGACGGGTATATTGTCTATTGCTCCAGCATTACAAAGTTGTTTGTAATCAACTCTCTTCTGGCCCACAGTCAGCACATGACTTTTGGCGGCTTGTGAGAGCAAAAACTACAAACAAAAAGATTGTATCTCAGACAGTGTTAATTTGTTTTATGAACTGGGCATGCTGCCTGTTTTGCGGATGTCTTGCGGCTCTTTTCCATCATAAAGTCAGCACAAAACTCACATGCCAACTATATTCACGCCCACTCCTCCAATTTGTCAAACCGTTTTATCCCATCAACATTCCAGGCAATGATGATAGCTATGCTGTAGTAGCCTATTTTCCTATTTTTTTATCCTTTGTAGAATTAGAATTCTTAAGTCTATATAATGAAAATCAGCCATAGCTACTTAATTCACAAATAAATTAGACATTAGAAAATTAGAGAAATGTTGAAAATGCCACACAGAAATGTTTCTAATTCCATTGACATTCAAATAAAGCTGGCAAACGGTTTGAAGGAAACAATTGCATCTCACACAGTGTTCATTTGTGTTATTCAGTCTATATATTTCCGGACTTAAAAGTGTGTATTGTTGCTCAAAACTGATGAATTACATGAACATGGCAAAATTTTCAATTATGAGTCGCAGAGTGTCGTATTTTAAAAAATCTTTTAAAAATATAAAAACTAGGCTTGTTTGAAGTCAATATTTTTCTGGTCAGCAGCGTTGCTGTAGCATTGCTACACATAAATAACTGTATAATCAAATAGAAAATCACAAACAACCTAAATAATTACAAAAGTACATCCATACACAAAAAAATCAAAATTCATATAGCCTATAAGAGAAAAACAGCAACTACAGACCAATCTCAAATCTCCCTTTTATAGACAAGAGAGAGGATATAAAGTACCCACCCATCAAACAGCCAAAACATTATGACCTGAATGATTTTTTTGCCCCCCATAAACCCTGCCCCCTTCCTGTCCCCTGTCCCCCCTTCCTGGCCCCCCTTCCTGTCACCCCTCCACTGACCCCCCTTTACCCCCTTCCTGTCCTTCACCCCTGTCACCCCTTCCTGGCCCCCAATTCTGTCCCCCCTTCCTGACCCCCCTTTACCCACATCCTGTCCCCCTTCCTGACCACCACCTGGTCCCCACTTCCCCTGACCCCCACCTTGCGCGTTCCTATTGCTCTGCCTATGCTACAGACCTTAACAGGAGTTCCTGCATGGTCCCTCCCTAAACTGAGCTGTCAAAAAGGTTGACAAGAGAGGGTCCGCTGCCTCCTATAGGTCAGTTTGAAAAAAAATAGTGTAAGGCCACCACTACGTGTGTGTGCCTATGTCTCTGTGTGTGTCTCTGGCAACCATTTTCCCTCAAAGATAAGTTATGGGTCTTTCTGATCTTTCTGTCTCCCAGGCCCTAGAAATCCAGAACCTATGTATTTAAATAGATTTTAAGAAATGTGATTATTTATTAACACACATAAATTCTAAAATCCCAATTTATCCAAAACCTTTCCTCTAAAGGTTAGATTTCTCCCGCTACTTTAGAAGACACTGTGTGGTAGAGGTGTCTAGGAGGCCCCCTCACCTACCCTTAAAGGTTTCCCCACACCCACACCCCTATCAAAGGGGATGTTCTGTGTTCCCCAGCCATTTTCCTGATCTCTCTCTCTCTGGCCCCACCAAAAAAAAGTGTCTAAATGATTAACCATAGATTTTAAGAAATGTGATTATTTATCAACATAAATTCTAATCCACAAATATCTAAACCTTTTTACTGTAAGACTGCAGATTCACAAGATAATGTGTGATAAAGGTGTCTATAGAAGATCTGTGTGTGGATATGTTTGTGTGTGTGAGAAATATTTGCTTCCTATCAGTTTTGTTCCAAGTCAAGACATATTATCAACTTACACCAAGTAACCTGTTCAACTTACCTCATGCAGGTTTATAATGTTTTGCCCCCATTTAGAAATAATAATGGTTAAAAACAAATTTAGTTTTTACAGAGCTTGATTCAATGTTTGTCTAAACAGTTCCCTAAGACCTAAAGTTCAGAGTTTTACTAGGTTTTGTCAAAAGCACAGGGGGGTTCCGGCCTTTAGTTCAATGGGGCCATAAAACTATTTGCTTAGACATCCAAATTGAAGCATCTTTTTAATAAGTAAAACCAGTAGTTGTTCATTCTCCCACATAATTCTTCAACACAGTCAGTCTAAGCTGCTACATCATTTCAGATTTAGGTAGAACATAAAACATTCTGATGTATAGGCAAATAACATAGATTCAACGTGTAAATGTGTCAGCACAAACCACAGCACAATTTGTGCAAGAGTTTTTGTCAGGGCATTCAAATGAATCATTATTTAAAATACAATTAGCCTGTTACATTGTGTTTTGGGTTTAATTCTTTACATTTCAAATTCCGAGGTGAGCTTTACATTTTTTAAGTTTCAAATCATTAATATACTGGTTTTCTTGTTTTTCATGTTTTTTCTGTTTTAGGAAAACAAATTATTTTGTAATTAGGGCCCAAGCCAACGGCGAAGGCCCTATTGTTTTCCTAAAGATTATTAGGGCCCAAGCCGAAGGCAAAGGCCCTATTGTTTTTCAAAAGATTATTATTATTAGGGCCCAAGCCGAAGGCAAAGGCCCTATTGTTTTCCTAAAGATTATTAGGGCCCAAGCCAACAGGGCACTTTTGGGGCCCTTAACGTGCTCAAAAACTCTTGAAGATTTGCACACGGGTCAGAACCCGCGGTCATCAGAGTTGGGCTGAAGCTGGTACACGGGTGTGGCAGGGGGGCTCTACAGCGCCCCCTAGAACGGGGATTCAAACACTTGTCCATATATCAAATACGCTTGCATGTAATAATATGAAACGCGGTACACTTATAGATCTCATCGGGCCGAACAACTTTCGTGCTCTAAGTTTTACGTCAGCCTAACAGGAAGCCGGTTATTATGAGTCATTTATGGGTTGTTTATGGGTCGTTGTAAAAGCCTCCTCTGGAATTTAAAGTACTTCTCCTAGGGAATTCATCCATTTGCCCCCAAAGTCGGTGTGCATGAAGACGAGACATTGAGGATGCTAAATTGCAAACAGATTTTTGATATCTCTAACGGTTTGGCCCTGGCGAGGAAACAGATTCATGGCGAGAAAAGAAACACGAAACGTTATAACGTCTGCATACATTAACCGATCTTGATGAAACGTCAGAAGAGTGTTCGTGCTAAGAGGACGATAAGATGAGTGTAACTATTGCGAGTCAAAGTTATAGCGCCACCAACTGGCAGCAGGAAGTGTCACTTTCTAAATGCTTTTGGGAAAAGTGGGGTGTTTAGTTTTACCTACAGTAACGACACTCAGTATATACGTTTGTCTCAGCGAGCCGGACAACTTTGTAATTTACAGTCATTAGCTCCGACCAACAGGAAGTCAGATATTTTGGTGCAAGTCAGGGCTGGTGTCTGTGCTTATGTGGGTGTGAGTGAGTTTGCCTGCCTGTTAACTGTCACAAAATCATAAATAGGGTTATACTGCCCTCTGGTGTCCAAAATTAGACTACCAGAGTAGGCGAGAGGAGGTAATCAGCTCTTTTACCTCCAGGGCAGGACATCGTAATATCAATTCAATACACTTCTATTTTTTCATACCTTTTTCATCGTAGTTTCTTATTCGCCAAGACAAATATCATAAAATGCCTTGGATTACTATTGGATTATTTTAAACTATACTTGTAAGAACATAATGTATGTACAGTGTTGTTACCGGTAGCTACAACAACACAAACAAACTTTTGCAAGTGCGCATGTCCATTTACATTTACGGTCCTCTCTGGAAATAAAGTGCTAGTTCTCAATCACTGTGTGTGTTGTTTTTAAGGTAACATTATTTTGTCGGCTATAATGCATCAAGAGCATGATGAATTATAGCCGATAACATAATATATGCTTCCCAATACTAGAGCGTTATACATTTCTGTACATGACAAAATGAAAGCGCAAGTTAATATCACAGTCATCATAAATGTCCAAGGGTTGTCATTTTAAATGAAGAACGCGTTGCAGAAGCAAAACAGGCAGCCGCATCTCGTTCGTCCAATGATTTGTTCCAAATGTCATCTTCAATTCTCCAAGTTGTACGTACAACGACCTGATGGTAAAGCGAACATCCAATCTGTTTAGCATAAGAGAATTATAACCTCAAATTATGGAAAATGTTTTATTCTTTTATATTTCCGAAGCCAGAATTTCAAGGATGCTATGTCATCGAAGTCCGTCGAAGGACTGTTCCAATGTAAAGGATCCTCCGAACGTTTAAATGCCTGTACAAATTGCTACTGTCTACTGTTGAATTGCAGCGCCTAAGGCTGACATTTTCACTGATGCAATGATGTGCACTTGCTAGCCTGTTCCATTTACGTGTTCTCCGAATGCTAAGGACCCTCGCCTAGCTTCTGAAGGACCTTAATAAATGATATTGTAGTCGTTTGAGTTCAAATTAGTTTCTTTAAAGAATTTTAATGGCTGAATATATGGACAGATTTAGGCTACACTTGTAATGCAAAGTCTACAATTGTATTCAATACTTGTATTCAAAAAAGTATAAACAAATGTATTAAAAATGTTTAAAAAAAACAATTAAACGAGATTGAAATCACATATAGTGGCCTCTGGTTTATTGTATTACACAGACAATATTTATTTTACATTTGTAATATATAAAAAGTATTTGTTATTACTTTTATCAAAGGCAATGAGACAGGAAATAACCCAGCACATGAGTAAGACTTAACCCAGCAAGAGGGTTAATTTCACCCACTGGTTGGGTCAAACCACAGGGTGAGCATCCGGTTTCACAAATTGAGGCAAATGAGGAAGTGCCTTAAACCTGCATTCTATCTGAATTCCGCTGGGGGCGATGTGTCTGGTTGCAAAAGAGCTTGGATTCTGTAGAAGTCTATGAGAAATTGAGCCACTTCTCACTTGGATTTATTATTTTAGTAAACACTTTTATAATGACCATATGGTCTCAATCGCTAGATATAAGCCTCCTTTCAAAATGTATAATGTTCATTTTTTTTATTATGGTCTCGTTGATTTTAAAACCGGCGATAAAGCAAAGGGACGTTTAGGGTGTGGCTATGATGTAATGACATTTTGCGGCCTGTCTGTCAATGACAGAGGTTTAGCAAAGCTCATCCATGACATGCGAACTTCAGTTTGGCAAAGACAAAGAAGATCGTGACTGTGACACTTTAATCACCTAATAATGTCTTGTTCAGCGTTCGGTTGTACGACATGACACTCAAATGAATCGGCAGTTCAGTTTTTCAGGTAAATAACATCACATTTTGTAATACTGTTTTTCTTTAGTAAACTTTAGCATATTAACATCCGTTAGCTAGCCAGATTGCACACATTGCTCACCGAAGGAAGTGGGCTACTGTAACTAAATAAGTTATGCAGACCGTATAACGGATAAATATACGTGTATATATATATATATATATATATCGTTACAGTCATAGAGTAGATATGCCCAAGTCTGGCTGGCGATCTCTTTTTAACCATATTTCGTGTTATTGTGTGTAATGGAAATGTTAGCTTAAAACCAAAGCCTGATATAAGTGTAGCTAACGTTATAGTGCAAATTCATAGACCCTTTCGCACGGAATTAGTAACATTTTGGGACCGCGTGTGATTTTAGAAATTTTCCCCTCACATGAGTTACTTGTGGCACATTCGCACGGGACTCAAGCGGAGACTGATTTAACTCAGACACGTCACTTTTATTTGAATATACTGAAATATATGTACCCCGAGAGTTGGGCAACGTTACCCGGAGTCGCACATGGAAAAAAT
>JACXGM010022010.1:0-10862 GCA_016801145.1 Umbra pygmaea | reverse complement strand
ACTCTAACCTGTCTGCCTGTCTCCCACCCTGACTCTAATTTGTCTGCCTGTCTTCCACCCTGACTCGAACCTGTCTTGTCTGTCTTCCACCCTGACTCTTACCTGTTTGTCTGTCTTTCTGTCCCCCACCCTGACTCTAATTTGTCTGCCTGTCTTCCACCCTGACTCTAACCTGTCTTGTCTGTCTCCCACCCTGACTCTAACCTGTCTGCCTGTCTTCCACCCTGACTCTAACCTCTCTGTCTGCCTGCCTGTCTACCACCCTGACTAACATGTCTGTCTGTCTGTCTACCACACCGACTCTAACCTGTCTGTCTGTCTGTCTGTCTGTCTGTCTCCCACACTGACTCCATTCTGTCCGTCTTTCGTTCTGCACGTTTTTTCACTGCGGTTCTCACCTTCAATAGATTTAAAGATATTCATGAAACAGTTTTATTGAAAATTTGTTTGATGTGTTTCACTCAGGGAGGAGCCAGGTTATGGAGGAGAGTCTGGTGACTTTGGGGTTTCAGCAGTGGCTAGCCAGCATTACAGAGAGAATCCACCAGACCATGCATTACCAGTTTGATGGTAGCACACACACGCTCGCACGCACCCTTACACACCCATATGCAAACTCACTCTCAATTCAACACCTTCAAGTGTGTAATTGACTATATCATTTCCAGGTAAGCCGGAGCCTCTGGTCTTCCATGTTCCCCAGGTGTTCTTCAATGCCCTTCAACACCGCCTGTCCCTGGGCTCCAAGAAGAGACGGCTGCCCAATACAACCTCAGGTCAACCTTAACTCTGACCCCACCCCAACCTGATCCTAATGCCTCAATCCAATTCCTGACCATAACATTGTGCTTCACAAACTGTTTTTATTTGATACTTTTTTATATTTTTGTTGTTTTAATATTGAATTATGTTAATAATAGAATTAAAGTTGAGCATAACCTCTGAACATACATTACAACATAGCACACTTACACAGTCAATTAATGTACATCTCGCAAGCTGTGTATCCCAAACAAGACTTAATCCAGTGGTTTCCAAACCTTACTCTAATGCGGGAATATCTTGCGTCACTTACATATTAGTCATTTAGCGGATGCTCTTATCCAGCGTGACTTACAGTAAGTACATTCCCCCAGAGCATTCCCCCAGAGTAAAGTCCCTTTCCCAAAGACACTACGACATTTGGCATAGTCAGGAATCAAACCGGCAACCTTCCAACTACAAGTCTGACTCCATAACCACTGAGCCATCTGCGCTAATTGTATTCTTGTTTGTCGATCACATAACTGTTCTGCAATTGTTTACGTCTCACTACCTATGCCCGACTACTAAAAGCCTTGTTTACATGATTTTTCTGAATGCCTGGGGAAATCGACTGAAGGAAGACATTGAAGTATGTTGAAGTCTACACTATATAAAGGCTATTGATGCATTCCCACATCATTTCTGACTAGCATGGTGTACGGTACAGCACATTATCATAAAAGCATCTGGGGAAAGAAAAAGTCAAGACTAGTTTGTGTTGTGTGAACACATGCAGTAAATTGTTTCTTGCATATATGTTCTAAAATGTATTTTTTTATGACCAAATATATACAGTAGCTTTCACCATATCATTGTTAAACTGGTGGACTATGGGTTTGCAAATATCACTTTATGTTTCAAGGGAGTGAAATTTACCATAGTTTTTTTTCTTTGCTCAGCATTTGTAAGGAATGATGAGTTGCCGCATGGTACCTTCTGCAAATACACCTGGCAGATTACCAACCTGATGCAGGTCAAACGCATCTTTGACACCCCAGAGGTCAGCTCTCGCATCATCACTCTCTGTTTGTGTCATCTCTACTTATTACCACAGGTGGTTGCTATGTTTTTAGCTGTGGTCACTTAAGATATTTACTGTAATGCTCCCTCCACGCATCTCTGTCTGTCAGCTTCCCCTGGAGTTGACCCAGAGTTTTGTGAAAAACAGCGATGGTTCCTACTCTCCATTCAGCTGTCCTCCGCCTCATCCTCCTGACGGCTACAGCCGCCCGGACAGACCGCAGGCCATAAGACCCCTGGAGCTCCGCACCTTTCTCACTGTTGGTGTGTGTGTGACTGAGAGGTGGGCTGGGCTGGTGTGCTGTGTGTGTGGAATTAATATCTTCTGATCGTTACAGGACTGTGTTCAGCAGAACAGAAGGATCCTATTCCGTTTGTGATCGAGTGGATCCCAGACATCCTGCCTCGCTGTCGAGTCGGGGAGCTCCGCATCAGCTTCCAGTACGGTCACCAGCCCGGAGAACAGGCATGATGCTCAAGACGGAACGCTGTGATGTACCGTGGGGGAAGGTGGGGTTGCTTCTCCACCATCGTCATTATAATATCTTCCAACTCAAAACTTTGAAGTATCTGATCCGAGAAGCATCATCGTAATAGTAGTTTGGAACTGCTGGAAATCTAGAGCCGTGTTTTCAGAGAGACATTTTTTGGCGTGGTGGTGAACAGACTGCTGCTGATTACCGAGAATTGTATTTCTATATAATTATCGTAGTCTTCTGCGAAAGTTACTCAATGTTTCTGACATTTATTTGTGTTCAGTTATTTTGAGGTTTGTGTGTATCTGAAGGGTTGTCAATGAACGCCATTTGATTACCTTCATGTGTGCGTATGTTTTTGTGTACTTACAATGCAGTGTGTAATGAATAAGACATTTCTGATGTGTAGCTACAGTCGGACGTTTACATACACTTAGGTTGAGGTCATTAATTGAAATTTGTAAACCACTCCACAGATGTCATGCTGTCGCTAACAACTATATATTTGGCAAGATAGTTAGGACATCTACTTCATGCATGGTGTCACAAGTAATTTTTCCAACGTTTGTTTACAGACACATTATTCCACTTATAATTCACTATATCGCAATTCCAGTGGGTCAGAAGTTTCCATACACTAAGTTTACTGTGCCATTAAACAGCTTGGAAAATTCCAGAAGATTATGTCATGGCTTTAGAAGCTTCGGACATAATTTGAGTCAATTGGAGCGGTACTGTACCAGTGGATGTATTTGACTCAATTGGAGCGGTACTGTACCAGTGGATGTATTTGACTCAATTGGAGCTGTACTGTACCAGTGGATGTATTTGACTCAATTGGAGCTGTACTGTACCAGTGGATGTATTTCAAGGCCTAACTTTAAACTCAGTGCCTCTTTGCTTGACATCATGGGAAAATTAAAAGCAATCAGCCAAGACATCTGAAAAATAATTGTAGAGTTCCACAAGTCTGGTTGATCCTTGGGAGCAATTTCCAAACACCTGAAGGTACCACTTTCATCTGTACAAACAATAGTACACAAGTATAAACACCATGGAACCATGCAGCCATCCTATCGCTCAGATAGGAGACACATTTTGTCTCCTAGAGATGAATGTACTTTGATGCAAAAAGTGCAATTCAATCGCATAAAAATGGCAAAGGACCTTGTGAAGATGTTGGAGGAAACGGGTACAAACTTATATATATCCACAATAGAATTAGTCTTGTATTGACATAACCTGAAAGGCAGCTCAACAAGGAAGAAGCCCCTGCTCTAAAACTTCCATATAAATGCCAGACCGCTGTTTGCAACTGCACATGGAGACAAACATTGTAATTTTTCGAGAAATGTTCTCTGATCTGTTGAAACAACATTTGAACTGTTTGGCCATAATTGCCATTGTTATGTGTGAAAGAAAAAATGGGAGGCTTGCAAGCCGAAGAACAACATCCCAACCATGATGCATGGGGGTGGCAGTATTATGTTGTGGGTGTGCTTTGCTGCAGGAGGGACTGGTGCACTTCACAAAATAGATGGCATCGTGAGGAAGGAACATTATGTGGATTTTGAAGCAAAATCTTATAACATCAGTCACAAAGTTAAAGCTTGGTCACAAATGTGTCTTCCAAATGAATAATGACCTCAAGCATACTTCCAAAGTTATGGCAAAATGGCTTAAGGAGAACAATGTAAAGGTATTGGATTTGACCCAAGTTAAACAATTTAAAGGCAATGCTACGAAATACTAATTGAGTGTATGTAAACCTCTGACCCTCTGGGAATGTGATTAAAGATATAAAAGCTGACATAAATCATTATCCCTGCTATTATTTTGACATTTCACTTTTATTAAATGAAGTGGTGATCCTAAATGACCTACGATGGAATGTTTACTAGGATTGGATGTCAGGAAATGTGAACAACTGAGTTTAAATTTTGTAAGGTGTATGTAAACATCTGACAACTGTATTTCTCAGGCTTTATATTTATGTATCTGATTCACTGTCAAACATGTTACCCTTTGCTGCACATAGATCAATGGAATGTGACACCCCAGCCTGAGGTATGTAGAGCAGTGCATCTTCAGATTTGCAGACAACAGCTCCTTTAGTTGATGAGGTTCTGAGCTTTCCTTTTAATAGGTGACGTCTCTAGTGAGTATATATAAGAATTGGGATGTGTTCAGCAATGAGGAATTGTGTACAGATCCTTTCAACATGAACCTGTGCTTTATTGTGCTGAAACATGAGGTGTTGGCAGTGGAAGAAAACAGATGTGGTCTGTAAAGCCTGTTGAATCTACTGGCGGACAGAACGTAGCATTGTTTTGTAAAAACTGCAGATTTGATCCAGCACAAGTGATGACTGTGTAATGTTCATGAGTTTTTTTCTTGATATGCCACATCTGCCAGGAAGATAGATGTCCTTTGCAAGAAAATGCGCAGTAACACGATGTAAACAAATATGTTTACAACATATGAGAGAAAAAAATGCGCATATGTAACATTTCTGGGAATTATTTAAGCTTATGAAACATTAGAGGTACCAATTGGTTACTCGTTGCATGATACTGTAGCGTCCCACTGAACAGGCAATAGGTTTGTTTCACAATTATCCTTTTATTCAGGAATAACACAGGTAGGCCGTATTCACGCCTGAGAGTAACAACTACCTCCGCTCGATAGGTTGGCTGACAACAAACACTCAACAGTGCCACGACTCGTGTTCAGCCCAGAGAGAGAACAATGCGAACATGTACCTTAATACAGTATGTGGGCCGCCCACCCCCCAACCCCACCAAACAAAACAACCCTCAACCCTAACAGGAAGAAACCCCCCGAGTGTTACATTAAACTATGCCATGACTACACACAATACAGTCAGTCAGGGTCGCTACAATACATTTATGTATCATATTTTACCTCCCTTCATCGTTTTGAGCTGCCAGTTTCTGACCACAAGGTGGCACTATTGGATAAAGGTTTCACTGTTTCACAAACTCTACCAGTGGCTACAGAGAAAAAATAAGGGATTAATTCAATCCAACCTGCATTGTAAAATTTACACAGTAGATCTTTTTCCACTGGTCAGATGAACTCACAGAAGGGGATTGAGTTCTGGGTTGGCCACAGCTGAAAGAGCAGAAGGTACATGCTGCAACGTGTCTGAATTGAGCTGTGCATGATGTACGGACCAGGTGAAAGACTGGTGTATCATAGGTGTTTTTGGGCATCAGAACAGCACTGTCCCCCCAATTAACCTTCAGGGGAACATCCTTCAAAATTGTATGTGTGTGAAAAACATCAGAATTCTGCCTGTGTCATTACAGTTTAAAGAAGACAAGGATATATGGTGTTTGGCGTGAGCATGGATGGACAGCAGACTGGATGAGAATGAGGGAGACAGACAGGAAGGAGATGGAAGGAGAGAGAGGAAGTGATGACAGCTTCAACTGTCATTCCCAGAGAGGGAAAAGGAAAGGGGAAAATCAACACTAGCAGTAGATTTAGAGTCCCGGCCACAACTAGAGTAAATAGGGTTGAAATCCCAGGGTCAGAACTTGATGTCAGCTGGTGTGTTGACTGTTCTACCACCTCCCCCACGATGATGGACTGGTGAGATGGAAAGGAGCCTGGGACTGTGTGGGTTTACGCGTCCTTACGTCTGTCGACACCTGGATGCAGACATACCCACAGACGACAGATCTGTATTTGCCTTGTCATTGTAAATTACAGAGAATACAAGAGTGTAGCCAAGGCAAAATATGAAGCTTATAAGCTTATTCAATTTGAAGTTAAAAAAAATTAGAAGACTGAAGGATACCTACTTTTCAACCGGAATAGAACTAATTAAAAATGCATTTTTAATCCACTGTTGCTTTCTAGGGACAACTGTTTGTTTGTTCAGCCCATTGTGGTCGACAAGCATCTCACTGCTGTCATTTCCACATGTACAACCTTTTAGTTAGACCCAGTGTGGCCGATAGGCATCAGACTGCTGTCAAACTGCATGCAAGCGAGAGTAAACAAAATACAAATGTGTCTTATTTTACATAAATGGATATTGTTCCAATTTACATTGGCATGTACAAACACTCAAGCCGAGAGGTATTGGGGGCTGAAAGGACAGGGCTGTGCATGCAGCAATTTCACCAGACCCTCATCAATGTCATGATGTCTTTTCAAGGTCAAGTATATACTGTAATTTATATAGCTAGGGGTATTTACACCAGTGGACGCTGCTGGTCTTTCATCATGTCTCCTAAATGAGAGCTCCTGCTGGCCAAGCAAGGATGTCACATCCATAAGGCTGTTTAGGAAAGCCCTGTTTAGTTAGACACTTGGATACGAGCACCTTCATTGATTGCATGCTCAACACTGATCATGCCCATGCATCTTAATCTTGCACATGCACTCACATGTTCATTGCTCTTTTCGTGCCTTTCATATGCCCTGTCAAAGTTAGACAGATCTCCAAACCTCTTTGACCAAACAACACATCCGTGAGATGGTTTCATCAAGAGGCATGGCCAGCAATACATTTTCTTTGTCACAGCAGTTCCAGTCAGCCAGCTAAATTTGTCATACCGGGAGTGCTGAAAAGACCCATCATGTTACCCTATCTTTTGCACTAAATCAATCTTAAGTGTTGATCTGCCCTGCCGTTTAATTCTAAGTTTCTCCTTGTAAGGAAGACTTTCAAATAGCATTGCCAAATTCAGGTTGACAATATTAGCATTGTCTGCCATCGTGTGGAGTTTGCTAGCTGGCTAGTTCCCCCCATGACACTAGCCTAGCTATATGAATAAATGAATGAACGAATGATCAAACAAAATGATATTAAACTCAAAGGAGGAAGTGTGGGAATTAGGTTCAACTGAAATGAGGAATGTGGTGTATAATTGTATGAAATGTATGATGAAAAGTGGCTTCAAAAGTATACTTAAAACACACTATAAGTATACTTTAAAGTGTACTAAATAAACTAAAAAGTGGGCCAATTTAGTTTACTTAGTATATAAATAAGTATACTTACAAAAATAAACTTGAAGTATACTTTTTTGTAAGGGAATGCTCGCAGGCAATCGGGGGACGTGGAGGCATACAGTCAAGAGAGAAGCCCATAGAGAGTCCATGAAAAGCATCGGAACCAAATGTTTCAGCAACGTTTTGATGGATTGGAAATACTTTCTACTCATGTTCTCCGTCTCTGCAAGACGCAAGATTCGGAATGATTCAGATTTCTCTTGGCAAGGCTACGAGAAGGATTACAACTTTCACCTACATTGCTCACATCACATCTACGTCATCACGCTCAGCTTGAGGCTGCGCTGTACGCTCGTCTACCACCAGAAGAGTGCTTCTAATTGTATTTAGAGGGAAAAAGAGAGGAAGCACACATACAGTCGGCTGAGCCAGGACTTGAACCCCCATCGCCAGTGGACATGTGTGCTCTACAGTCAGGTGCTTAGACCACTACATCAAACTCTGCCGCAGCAGGCTGCTACTTTTAAGCATGCTGTCTGGGGGCTGAGGGTGTATTCCACAGGGTAGTCATCATTACCCAATAAAGGGTGGGAGGAGAAACGGGGTGGGGGGTAAGTCCATCGTGGGGGCAGGGAACTGTAGTGCCTAGAAATTCTGACCATTGTCCAAAATGTTAGGGTGAACCTCTGAGTTGGCAAGGTGAAAACAATCTGTAGTTTTGTCTGCTCGGACAATTACCAGAATTGCATTCAGGCAGTTGCTGAATGTAAGAATATGTTCTCAGTTATGGCTGAAAAAAAATTTGTTGTTGGTAAAAATGTCAAAACAATCATTTCTGTGGTTGTCATGAGCACCTTTAGCTTTCTATGACAGACATTTGTTCTCCTGTCTCCCCTCAGATGAACAAACTCCATAATTACTACAGAACGCTGGGCTTTGTCTTATCCTTTTCAGCCTGGCTAATTTACTAATAGCATTAAAGTTTCTCACATCACGAATTAACACAATGAAAAGCCTCTGCCTGGAAATGATGTCACCAGGGACGCGCTGGTGTTTCATTGTTCTGGAGGGCGGGAGGTTGAACACATTCATAAAAGGTGCAATTGCACAGCCGTGCGTGTGCGCGAACGCACGCGCGCCGTGTGGAGTTGAGTGGCTTGGCTGAGTGGGTCCTTCAGTAGATCCATCAGCACGCAGCAGCCCGAGGATACATGGGCCAATTATGCTGCTAAATAATAATGGGGCAGACTGAGAAGTCCTGGCAGTATGACTGATGAGCTGCTCTCCCGGCTCATTTAAATGGCACCGGAGCCATCAGTAGACCTCTCTAATGTAAGGCTGCTTTTAATGGCACAGCTCTGTTTCCAATGTAGCTATTATCAATCAATCAATCACGTTTATTTTACAAGGTCCTTTTAACATCAGCAGTTGTGTTAGAGTACTTGTAGAGATACCTGGCCTGAAAACCCTAAAGAGCAAGCTGTTATTACACATGGCAATCAATCAACTTGAACTAACCCTAACCCTAACTGGGATCGTCCCCGACCCCAGTGATCTTTTCGTCGACTTAAAGGACACCAAGATAGAAAAAGATAACATTACATCTTTTGTACTTTTCACCATCCGATCAAGGTTATTATGACTGAGTTATTATCACCAGTTTAGTTTGAGCTCTGGTGACATGGGTAATGTGGTCACCGGGGAACAAAAGGGTGCAGGTTGCTGCTCGCGTGCACCCCCGCAGAACAGACATGATAGGCCTTATGGTTGATGGTGTTACAGCAGATTTCATTCCCCCTTCAGACTGCGCTCATTAAATAAACAGCCCTGTGTCATATCCCTTAGAGAGGCAGAGAGGAAGTGTGGGGGACAAACTGATCCGTGAGAACTGTAGGCCATAACCAAAGATATGATAACAGATCTGACCCCATATCCACTCCATCCCCCTTTCTTTCTAGTTCACTGAAACACCTTTCTCATCTCTGTTCTCACAACTCTTAGTTGGACTCTTTTTCTCTCTCTCCCCTCTCTCTCTCTCCACCTCTATATCTCTCTTTTCCCTCCTATCAGACCCTTTGACCTTGCCACATAGCCTCCTCCTCCTCTGTTCCCTCATTCCTCCTTCTCTCCTCTGTGTTGCGTGGCCTATCCTCCATCCATCAGAACGGTCTCATTGTTGTGACGTGTAGTTAATTCTGGTCTCATGATTTATCAAATTCTTATTACCGCTCGCTGAAAGCCTCATTCATTGTCCTGATGTATGCTAATGATCGTCCCTGTGTCGCGTCTGGAATCTCAAAAAAACACTTATCCTCTCCTGCACTATCTTCACTCTTCCTCTCTCTCACTATTTTCCTCTGTCTCACTCTCATCTTTCTCCTGTCTCACTATACTCCTCTGGCACTCGGTACTGCTCCTTGTCTCACTCCATTTCTCTGTCTTACATTGTTTTACTCTCCTTAATTTCAATCATCTTCTCTGTCTCACTCCCCTGCTGTCTCACATCCTCTGCTGTCTCATTCTAAGTTTCACACTTCTTTTCTGTCTAACTCTCCTGCTGTCTCACTCCCCTGCTTCCTTCCTTCCTCATTCCACCTTTCTGTCCCTCATGGCACCTTGTGTTTCTGTCAGGCTGAATGAAGGACAAGACTCAGGGCAGAGGAGCTATCCAATCACATCTGTCTAATGTCATCCCTCAGAGGAGCTATCCAATCAAATCCCTCTAATGTCATCCCACAGAGGATGTATCCAATCACATCCCTCTTTTTCCATCCCTCTGAAGAGCTATCCAATCACATCCCTCTACTGTCATCCCTCAGAGGAGCTATCCAATCACATCCCTCTACTATCATCCTTCAGAGGAGCTATCCAATCACATCCCTCTACTCTCATCCTTTAGTGGAACTATCCAATCACATCCCTCTACTTTCATCCTTTAGTGGAGCTATCCAATCACATCCCTCTACTGTCATCATTTAGTGGAGCTACCCAATCACATCCCTCTACTGTCATCCTTTAGTGGAGCTATCCAATCATATCCCTCTACTGTCATCCTTCAGTGGAGCTATCCAATCACATCCCTCTACTGTCATCATTTAGTGGAGCTACCCAATCACATCCCAGTACTCTCATCATTTAGAGGAGCTATACAATCACATCCCTCTACTCTCATCCTTTAGTGGAGCTACCCAATCACATCCCTCTACTCTCATAATTTAGTGGAACTACCCAATCACATCCCTCTACTGTCATCATTTAGTGGAGCTACCCAATCACATCCCTCTACTCTCATCATTTAGTGGAGCTATACAATCCCTTCCCTTTACTCTCATCCTTTAGTGGAGCTATCCAATCATATCCCTCTACTGTCATCCTTCAGTGGAGCTATCCAATCACATCCCTCTACTGTCATCATTTAGTGGAGCTATCCAGACAGGTGACGCTGGCC
Organism: Umbra pygmaea; assembly: GCA_016801145.1. NCBI lineage: Eukaryota > Metazoa > Chordata > Actinopteri > Esociformes > Umbridae > Umbra > Umbra pygmaea. Next base: position 125 of record JACXGM010022010.1, on the reverse strand, counting down.
TCTCCATTAGAGCAATGGCACCTGAATGTTGTCCTGTACCACACACAACCATGCACGCACATACACATACACATGCGCGCTCACAACACACACACACACACACACACACACACACACACACACAC
>JACXGM010022008.1:0-16949 GCA_016801145.1 Umbra pygmaea | reverse complement strand
CCACAGGTAGTCTTTCCATCCCTATGCACCTCGTACTAAACACACCACAGGTAGTCTTTCCATCCCTATGCTCCTCGTACTAAACACACCACAGGTAGTTTTTCCATCCATATGCACCTCGTACTAAACACACCACAGGTAGTCTTTCCATCCCTCTGGTCTGATCAACCCAGGTACTAAACACACCACAGGTAGTCTTTCCATCCCTCTGGTCTGATCAACCCCGGTACTAAACACACCACAGGTAGTCTTTCCATCTCTATGCTTCTGGTACTAAACACACCACATGTAGTCTTTCCATCTCTATGCTTTTGGTACTAAACACACCACAGGTAGTCTTTCCTCCCCTCTGGTCTGAACACCCCTGGTGTTACAAATTTGGATAATTTAATTCCAGCGCTGTCAAATCATGTCAAAATACGGTACACTCTTTCAACCTATCATGGACTATTCCAAACATGCCAGAACAGGGGTCTCCAACCCTGGTCCTGGAGCGCTACCGTCCTGATTGTTTTCACTCCAAACCCTAATATAGCACACCTGATTCTAATAATTTGCTGTTTGTTAGGCTTGTTGAGGCTCCAATATGTGTAGTTAGAGTGAAAACTTACAGGATGGAAGCTCTTTAGGACTAGGGTTGAAGACCCCTGTGCTAGAACATTGAAAATACTACACATTCAAAATACGGACAACTTCAGTATGTGTTGCTTTACACAATAATTCTTTATTTATTCATTAAAGGACCATTCCAGAGTAAATACAACATTTTTTATATATTATTTAAAAATGTTACCCCAGACAGATTTTGTCTGCCATTACCTTGCTTTTTCTGCTATTCTTTCCAAAAACATACAAGAGTACAGTTCAGACTTTTCTGTTTTGTTTTACACTTGAAATACCACAAGGTCCAGAATTCAATGCAGACTTTGTGCCTGTGCCCTGCGTAATCACAAATTGCTCAAATGAGACATGCTAGCTAGCTTAGCTCTTGGCCTACTAGCTAGCAATACACCATAACTAATACAATTAAAAATGAGTCACAATAATCATCTGATATGAGCTATAATGTCCTATCTTGCTTTATTAGATACTGTACAGATTTAACCATAATATGTCACCAATACATCTTGAAGTGAAGTTTAAGAAATTATTTCACAATATACACGAACGAGACATGCTAAATCTGCTATCATTGACTTCTACCAGGTAGCTAATTTCATGTATTTTCTACTGATACGTTGAATGAATACTTCTAACCAGGTAGATTGATACTTATAACACCTATCTAGCTAAAATTCATACATGCTTAGCTACAGTCATATGCAAAGGTTTAGGCACCCCTGACAATTTTTATGATTTTCATTTATAAATAATTGGGTGTTTGGATCAGCAATTTCATTTTGATCGTTCAAATAACTGAGGCACACAGTAATATTTCAGTAGTAAAATTAGTTTTTTTGGATGAACAGAAAATGTGCAATATGCATAAAAATGAAATTAGACAGGTGCATAAATTTGGGCACCCCAACAGAAATATCATATCAATATTTAGTTGAGCCTCCAGAAATAACAGCCTCTAGACGCTTTCTATAGCCTGTAATGAGTATCTGGATTCTGGATGAAGGTATTTTGGACCATTCCTACTTGCAAAACATCTCCAGTTCAGTTAGGTTTGATGGTTGCCGAGTATGGACAAATCCCCCCACAGATTTTCAATGATATACTACCCTGGCATTTATCCAATTATTTGGAAGGTGTGTCAGTAAAAAGCTGTTCTTGTCATTACAACACAAACGTAAGCACCTGGGGTATGCTAAACACTACTGGAACGTTGACTGGAACCGAGTGTTGTGGTTGGACTTTCATGTCGCTTACATGGTGCTAAATGTTGCGTGTTTGCTGTGGTTTCTCAGTGCTCACACACACACACACACACACAAAGACTCCATTATTTACCCACTCATCTCAGCATTTCTAAGTTTCTTCTCGATTTGTTTTATCTCTACGAATGATATAAAACTAATAAAATAATGGAAATATGTTTTTAAACAAATGTGTATAGTTGACCAAACATGACAAACAGCTCAAATTTATGCATATTATTAACGTTTGTATAGTTTTTGTGTAATGTATGCACTTTGAATTAAAGGAAGACTCTTTGTCTTCAATTCAACCATTATACTTACAATTATCAGGTTCATTTTATATAAATTTGTTCATGTAAATTATTTTATAAGGTACATACTAAAAATACTGCAGTGGCGATACTACACTGCTACATACAGTTTTATCATCTTTAAGTGATTAACATATGGATAATATAATGCGTATGTGTGTCTAAACATTTGACTGGTAATGTATAACACAGTGTTTATTGTTCTATAAATTAGATGGTTAACATCTGTATGTTATATATTTCAATCCTTTCAGTGACTCTATCTGTGTACAGAGCTCTGCTTTAATTAATCCCTCTGCTCTTTGTTTAGTGCAGGGGTCTCCAAACCCTTCCATGGAGGGCCTAGTGTATGCAGGTTTTTGGTCTTTCCCTTCAATTAGAGCATAATTAGGACCTAGACTGCCAGGTGAAGGGAGATACTAACCAATTAGTGAGCTACTCCATCAGCCTTGTACAAGTTAAAGTGAAAACCTGCAAACACTAGGCCCTCCATGGAAGGGTTTGAAGACCACTGGTTTAGTGTGTATGTGATAATAAAAAACTATGGTCTATAGAGATAATAAGAGAGAGAGAGAGAGAGAGAGATCCAGGGAGGAGTTTCAGTAATCTCATAGTTGAACCCTGTGTGACATGTAGAGAAAAGGTTGGAGGTCAGGAAGTCCCCCCCTGAACGCCCAGACTGCTTGCCTCACAGACCACCTGACGACAACCAAGGTACAACAGTACTACTACAGTACTACTACAAATATTAACTCACTAATCTGATCACAACAGCTATAACACCTGTACCACTACAGTAATGAAATACAATTACTAATATACTACTACTACAGTACTACTACAAATATTAACTCACTAATCTGATCACAGCAGCTATAACACCTGTACCACTACAGTAATGAAATACAATTACTAATATACTACTACTACAGTACTACTACAAATATTAACTCACTAATCTGATCACAGCAGCTATAACACCTGTACCACTACAGTAATTAAATACAATTACTAATATACTACTACTACATTACTACTACAAATATTAACTCACTTATCTGATCACAACAGCTATAACACCTCTACCACTACAGTAATGAAATACAATTACTAATATACTACTACTACAGTACTACTACAAATATTAACTCACTAATCTGATCACAACAGCTATAACACCTGTACCTTTACAGTAATGAAATACAATTACTAATATACTACTAATACAGTACTACTACAAATATTAACTCACTAATCTGATCACAACAGCTATAACACCTGTACCACTACAGTAATGAAATACAATTACTAATATACTACTACTACAGTACTACTGCAAATATCTGACTACTAATCTGCTACTACTATAGTAATACCTAATACTATTATTTTAATACTACTATACAAGTAGAAACATTATACTCATTCTAATACTATACTTTTACATTTTTATTCTGGGAGAAAATATAATGCACATTCTTTTTTGAAACAGTAAACTGTTCATATATTGTTTTGTCTGTAAAAGAAAATAACAAAAATCACAAACAACACCCTCAAAAATGACATAATACATCAAATGTGGGCACATTTCTTCTTAAGTGAAACACCCAGCAATGCATTAAAGCATGCACTAGTTTTGCTATTAATCTCACTTTTGCAAGGCACAAACCGAAGGTGGTTTAGCAACCTCAGAAGCTGCATTTGTTGGATCTACTGCAGAACTCTCCAATCCTGTGTTTTCTGATGCTGGAGGTTTCTGCTAAAGCGCTTTGTAAATAATCAGAAGAGAATTCTGCTCTCTTCTTACAGCCACTGTAGGCCTATCCTACTATTCAGTCAGTATAAACATGTATGCACTCACTGGTGGACATTAAGTCACTCTAGATTAGTGTCAGCTAAAGGACTTAAAAGTTACATTTGAAATGTTCTGAAATTAGGAGTTCTACAGATATCAGCATAAATAAATCATCTACTGATTAGTATAAAAATATCTTACAGGCAAAAGTCCTTACGTCATGGTCGGAAATGTATTAATTAAATAAAATAAGTCATATTTTGTAGGGGAGGGATACCTCTGTCCAGATTCCAGCAGCATTTCAGAATCAAAATGTTTAACTGTTTTATTAAGTCTCTGCCATTCTAAATGCTTGTTTAACTCTTTTATTAAGTCTTTGCCATTCTAAATGCTTGTTTAACTCTTTTATTAAGTCTCTGCCATTCTAAATGCTTGTTTAACTTTTTTATTAAGTCTCTGCCATTCTAAATGCTTGTTTAGCTCTTTTATTAAGTCTCTGCCATTTTAAATGCAGCGAGGCTGTTGGAAAGCTTGGGAGTACTGCTTGAAAATCACAGAGGTGTCACTTCTTAAATTTGTTAATTATATTGAATTATCAACTTTATCAAAGGCCTTGGATTGGTCTATAAAAAGAATGTACAGTTTGTCTTCCAAACCATCACCCCATGTGTACACAATGTTGTCTTATCACTAAAATAAATGCAATAACTACACCAAATTAAAACCCTTTAGTGGTTTTTATACGCGCAGAACCGCCGCATACAGGGAAGTTAGGCAACACTCTAGTGTGGTGAAGGTTAGACGTATCTGTTACACGCTATGTTGGCGTATTAATAACATGCTAACCCTTAGGTGTACCTATTAAACACCACTTGACATTTGTACAGCAATTATAAGTTATATTTTATGTATCTATGGAAAGATAAAACAACATGGTGTTACAGGTACATATTTGGTGAGATCAAGCTCCCCAAGCCATTACATAAGTACTATTATATTTACTACTACTGTTACTAAACTGCTGTTCTGTGAGATGAGCAGCATTCCAGTATGAATTCATTAACCTTTATTCATACAGGGACAACAATCTAAGATCAGAGTCTCTTTTACAGTTGTGCCCTGTGATACAACAATATAAAAACACTTACACTATTAGTACTACTACTTCAGTAGTTATTCCACTATTATTTTACTATTCTCCTACTACCTTCACTATTCACTCTATACTACTACCCTACAGTACATGGCTTCATAGCTCTCCTGCGCTCTAAGCTGAGTCTATTCAGCCTGCTTTAGCCATGGGCCCTCACTCTGCTGTTTACCTTTCCACTGATGTCCCCATTCAGAGACCAAGCCCTTTACCCTGTCCATGTGTGTGTGTGTGTGTGTTTGTATGTGTGTGTATGTGTGTGTGTGCAGGTGACGAAGTGAAGTTTGGAGAGATACCTAAGCCTGCCCTCCCATCCATCCCTCCAAAGAAGCCCAACCCACCAAAGACAATCTCCTCCCACCTCCCTCCTCGACGCCCCGACAGACCTGAGAGACCTCCCAGTGTGCTGTCAGTACACACATACTACACACATACAAACACACACTCATGCAAATCCACACAAATATACACACCAGAACACCCAGTAAAGTTGCCGTTTGATCTACCTGTTCAGGTGTGAGAGCCTAAAGTCTGAGGGTGGGGCTGTGACTCCTCTTCCTGCCTCTGGCAGGTCAAAAGACATTGGTGAGTTTAACTGACAGGACAAGGGGCCAATCAGGGATAGTTTGTGATGAGGCAGGACATTAATCCATTGAGCGCAGCGATGTCACTGACTCAAGAGACAGATGAAAATGCCAGTTCTCCCTCTCTATCTCTCTCTGTTTCTCTAGTTCAGTATATCTGAATGTGTACAATTATTATTAAGCCGTATGGAAGAAGAGTCCTGATAAATCAAAATGCTACTTATTTATATACAGTGCCTTGCGTAAATATTCGCTCGCCTTGGACGTTTCCACATTTTGCAGTTTGAGAACATGGAAATAAATTAGATTGTATTGGGATTTTTACCATTTGTTTTACACAACAAACCGAACACTTTGAAGGTGCAAAATATTTTTTATTGTGGCAAAAAAGTAAAAAAGACATTTGTTGATAACATATGTATTCACCCCCCTTGCTATGAAATGCCTAAATAAGCTCTGGCTCAAAAAAATTGCCCTCAGAAATCACATAATTAGGTGAATTAAGTCTATCTATGTGCAATTAAAGTGTCACATGATCTCAAAATAAATACACATGTTTCTGAAAGGCCCCAGAGTTTGTTAGAGAGCATTTGTAAACAAACAGCTCATGAAGACCAAGAACCTATCAAAACAAGTCTGGGAAAAAGTTCTGGAGAAGCGGGGTTGGGTTATAAAAACTATCCCAAACTTTGAACATCCCCTAAAGCACCATTAAATCCATTATAAAAGAAATTATGCAACTCTGCCTAGAGAAGGCCGTCCACCAAAACCCAGTGTCCAGGTAAGGAGGGCATTAGCCAGAGAAGCAAACAAGAGGGCGATGGAAACTCTGAAGTAGTCGGAGACATCCGCAGCTGAGATGGGAGAAACCTTCCATGGGACAATTGCTGAACAAAACCCATATAATTTCCTGTTTGGAGTTTGTCAAATGGCATGTGGGAGACACAGCAAACATGTGGAAAAAGGTTCTCTGTTTTGATTAAAACAAAATTGAACTTATTGGCTAAACGCTTTGTGGGGCGTGAAGCCAACACCGCTCTTCCCCCTAAGAACACCATCCCCATGTTGGAGCATGGTGGTGGCAGCATCATGTTATGGGTATGCTTTTCATTGGCAGGGACTGGGAAAATGGTCAGGATTGAGGGAACGATGGATAGAGCCAAATTCAGCGCAATTCTGGAGTTTCAGTCTGCAAGACACCTGAGACTGGGGCAGAGGTTCACGTTCCAGCAGAATAATGACACAGCTAAATCTACACTGGCGTGGTTTTAAACCAAGAACCTGAATGTCTTGAAAAAAGGTGTTCACCAACGGACCCCTTCCAACCTGACAAAGCTTGAGCAGAATCATAAACAAATATATTTGATAAATAAATTTGCAGGATCCAGATGTGCAAAGCTGGTAGACATTTACCTCAAAACTCACAGCTGTTATTGCAGCCAAAGGTGGTTCTACCAAGTATTGACACAGGGGTGATTAATTATGTAACCAACAATGTCTGTTTTTTTATTTTATTTATTTTTTGTGTCACAATAAAAACTATTTTGTACCTTCAAACTGTTTGGTACGTTGTGTAAAAGCGATCGTAAAAAAAAGTACAAGCCTATTTCATTCCCGGTTGTCACACTACAAATGTGAAACATCCAAAAGAGGTGAATACTTATGCAAGGCACTGTATATATAGAGATGTCGCCGGAAGTATTGGTCCCCTTGCATTTTATTCAAATAATGCACCATTCACCAAGTGTTGAAAGTTAAATATATTTTGTCATCCAAACATCTGGTTTGCAATGGAAATAAACAAAAAATTTGAAAATAACTGAATGCTTTCCTATTATATAAAGATATTTTAAAATGACCTGGACAATATTATTGATACCCTTTAGAAGTTTTATGAAATAATTGCATTATAGTGATACCTCAAGCAGATAATTGTCTTTTAATTAGTATCACAGGTGTCTTCAATCGCATCATCACTCATCCAGCCAATATAAATGTAGAAAAGTACTCACTCTGCTGTTCTTTCACACTGAGCATGGAAAAGAGAAGGAAAACAAGAGAGCTTTCTGAGGAGTTTAATAAGAAGGTAATAGCTACAAGACCTTCTCTAAGAGCTTGATGTTCTTGTGAGCACTGTTTTTAATATTATTAAGAAGTTTAAGGCCCACGGGACTGTAGTCAGCATCCCTGGACGTGGCCGCAAGAGGAACATTTACCTAAGAATAAAGAGAAGGATTGTTGAAATGATGGAGAAAGAACCAAGGAAAACCCCAAAACAGATCTATGCTGATGTTTAAGCTCAAGGTGCAACAGTTTCAAGTCGAACTATCTGTTCCTGTTTGAATACAAATGGGCTTCATGGTAGTAGTCTCAGGAAGACCCCACTTCTAAGAGAAACACACAAACAGTCCAACTGCATTTTGCCAAAATGCTTGTGGACAAGCCATAGTCCTTCTGGGAGAATGTCCTTTGGAAAGACGAAAAAAGTACAGCGTTTTATTAAATCACAACAATTCCATGTGAACTCCATGTTAAGAAAAAAGATAAAGATCACCATCCTTACCGTGAAACATAGAGGAGGCTCAGTGATCTTTTGGAGTTACTTTGCAGTCTCTGGCACTGGGTGCCTTGAATCTGTGCAGGGCACGATGTTATCAGAAGTTTACTATGGCATTTTAGAGTGAAATGTATAGCCCAGTGTCAGAAAGCTAGCTGTCTCAGTTGCAGGTTATGCAGCAGGATAATGTCCCAAAAAATACCTCAAAAGCACCCAAGAACGGATGAGGAGAATACTTTTGAATGTTCCGAGGTGGAGTTCTATGATCTAAATCCCATCAACCATCTGTGGAAAGAGCTTAAACTGGCAGTTGGTCAAATTCACCCATCAAACCTGAGAGAACTGGAGTGGTTTGCTCAAGAACAGTGGGCCAAACTACCAGTGCAGAAATCTCATTCAGAGCTACAGACAGAGCGTGATTGTGTTTTTTAAAGCAATGAAGTATTATGTTAAGGGTCCCAATATTTTTGTCTGTGCAATTTTCATTTTTATTATTTAAAGTAATATTTTACATCATAAATCAAAAGAAAGATTTTTGTTCTATTGAATATGAAATATGGAATGGTGGATGCCAAATACTTTTCAGTTTCTTCTTCAGAAAATTATGAGTTTTTTTAAGAAAGTGTAAGGTTACCAATCCTTTTGACCATGTCTGGATATGTTTGTTTGATTGTACCTGGTTTTGTGTGTGTGGTGTAGATGCAGTTGACCTGGATGCCATAGTCTTGTCTACTGAAAAACTCAACCATCCCACAGCAATGCGACCAAGGGTCACGGACCGCAGACCCCGCTCTCTCATCATCACCTCAGTGAGTGTCTACGCACACACACATACACACATCTACACACACACACACCCATACACACATCTACACCCACATCTACATTCACACACATCTACACTCATAAACACATCTACTCCCATACACATCCGTCCATCCACACACACACATTTACACAGATAAACACATCTACACACACATCTACACAAACATCTACACACGAATATACACCCATACACATCCACACACACATCTCCACCCACACACATCTACACCCAAATCCACATGTTTACACACAAACACATGCACAAATTTACACACCACTACACATCTACAGGCGTTCATGAAAGCACTCTTTCTCTCTGGTAGTCTTCTCTGTCCAGTATTGACCTGCTGGACTCTCCCATCCTGGAGGAGGTGAGGAAGGACAAGGACAGGGTGAAGGAGGAGCTGAGGAAGGAGCTGCTGAAGGAGGAGGAGTCAGACTCAGCGTGTCCCAGACCAGTAGATGTCTCCAAGAGAAAAGCACTGCCCAATGTCACTGTAAGAATCTAGAAAGTGAATCGGACATTTAACCTGTATTGTAGCTGTGAATCAGAGTTTATTTTGTGTGCTTGTGATGAGTTACAATAGCTAAAAACAGTTAAATGTAGTTATTCAGCTCACCAAACATTCAGTTATAAAAGGTAATATTGAATGCAGACTGCAGTATGGGTTTCTGGTAGTGTATGACCAGTGTTGGAGATAACGCGTTAATAAGTAACGCGTTACAGTAGTCAGACTTCTTTTTTGGCAAAAAGTAACCTAACACGTTACTTAAAAAATTCAAGTAATTAGTTACTAGTTACATATATAACAAGAAAATTAGTTACATGTTCGTTATATTTTCACCTTTACTGTTTTAGAACACCAGTTAATAATTTATTATCCATCGTTGTTTTTTAATCCGTATTTCATTAGTGCGCCTCCACGCCAATCAAAAAAAGGAGAGATCTTGCACTTAAAATTGTAATGCGCAGCGTTATGCAGATTGGAGGTTAGCAAAATGGAAGAATACATAGCCTACATTTTAACAGCTGGAAATATTCACATTACTTCAAAAACTATCAAAAAGCAGGGAGGATAAATAAATGTGTCCAATGAGCTGTGCGTCATGTGCAAGCCCCTGTTGAGTGGGAATATAATGGAAAGCTTGTCATCATTCGTCTCACTCAAATGTTTTGTACTGAAATTGCTTTTTTCTACTATGGCAACAAAACAGTACAAACAGTACATAAAGTGTGCAAGGATTCAAGTGACATGCACTCGGAACGTGTGTATTTGTGCCAGTAAACACACATTTAGAATGCTTATAATTCTGCCACGCATATGTAACTCAAATACATTTTTTTATCTGTATTTCTTTACTTAGTAAAAAATTGTTATATACTCAGAAATTGAGATGAAATTGGTTTTACACACAAACACTCACACATTCATCAGAAATAGACTGATCATATTTGTCAGTTGGATCATGCCCAGAGAAAGTAGTTACCACAAGTCTGCACTCAACATGATCATGCATTCTCTATCTAGGGGCGGCAAGGTGGCCTAATTATTTATTAGGACCCTGGTTCAAACCCCTCCCCCCCACACTGCCAAGGTGAAGCCTCTATCATTCTGTTTTTGATTAAGACAGTTAACCCTAATTGCTCCCAGGTTCTGTAAATAATTATTTCTTAATCAACTTACCATTAAACTTGATTCAAATCTTTTAAATATTTGGGAAGGTTAATAAATTGATGTTTTTTTTGTCCAATGAGTATTGTATGATACTAACACTAGACACACCAAAAAGCATATGTAAAAAGCATTTTTTAAAGTAAGTTAAAGTAGTTTAATTGTTTACTTTCTATAAAGAGTAATGCAGTAACGTAACATAGTTACTTTCAATAAAAAGTAACACAGAAGGTAACGTAGTTAACTTAGTTACTTCTCCAAAACGTTACTTTTGAAATAACGTTCCCCAACACTGTGTATGACGTTGTGTCATTCTGTTATATAAGGTTATATTGAATGCAGACTGCAGTATGTGTTTCTGGTAGTGTTTGACATGATGTGTCATTCAGTTATAAAAGTTAATATTGAATGCAGACTGCAGTATGTGTTTCTGGTAGTGTATGATATGATGTGTCATTCAGTTATAAAAGGTAATATTGAATGCAGACTGCAGTGTGTGTTTCTAGTAGTGTATGACATGATGTCTCATTCTGTTATAAAATGTAATATTGAATGCAGACTGCAGTATGTGTTTGTAGTAGTGTATGACATGATGTGTCATTCTGTCAGCATTCGTCAGCTTCTTGGTTAATCCTAATCGGAGCTCCTTCTCACAGGGTCCCGACACTAAGGGTGTGCTGACCCCCAGGCCTGCTGCCATCCCCCCACCCTCCACAGGAAGCATGGCCCTCCGTTCAACAAGCCCCTCCCCTTCTCCTGTAAACCCCACCTCTTTGTGTATAAATCCCTCCCCTGAGCCCAGGCCAGCACACACCCTGGAGGAGCTGAGAGGGCAGTTCAGGGAACTGAGAGCCTCCGTAGAGCTGCTGAAGAGCCAACACAGGTGTGTGTATGTGTAGGTGTGTTCGTTTGTAGGTGTGTTTGTGTGGGTACAGGTGTGTGTTAATGCTGTGTGTGGCTTTTCCAGGCAGGAGATGAAGCAGCTAGCTAGTGACTTGGACGAGGAGAAGAAGATCCGCATTACTCTCCAGGTAAATACAGACGCATGTTTCATCTTACTGTTCTTGTGGGATTTAAAATCCTTTTTTTTCTAAACCTTACCCCTAACCTAACCTTACCCATAACCTTACCCATAAACCTACCCTGCCACTCACCCCTAACCATGAATCTAACCTTAACCCTAAATGTTATCTCTCAAACACTGTAAGTAAATCTTTCATAATGTTATCAGTTGCATCACTATGTGCATTGCATATACCTGTACAGATTGCCTTGAAGAGTGTGAAATTAAATTAAAAGTTAAACCCCTTCTGATATGTCTCATTGGTTGTGTTCTATCTCCATGTCTAAGCACTACCTTCTCCAAGTCATGATTCAACCAAATAATCTGTGATGAAAAAAGAGAAAAAAAGGAAAAATGCACATCATTATTTCACATTGTTGAACCACTGCTTGCATAGTGTACATAATACCGATCTCCCATAGGCTGAGTCTGTAAAAGCAGTGCTTATTAGATGGGGTTAACCATATAAATAGAATGGATAGAAAGGCCGTTGAGCTGCATGGCGTGGTCATTCGGTTAGTACATAACAAAATGGTGTTGGGTACAGCACGCATATCGATTTCATGCGGAAGTAGGCCGCTATAACTTTGCAATGGAATGGTACACATAAAAATGGCTGCCGCTCTGACCATTCTGCTACATTGATTTGAATTGGAATGTCCTTTCTATCCATTCCATTTCAATGGGGTTAACTTAGATTTTGAATTTAAATTTAGCTATATCTAGGCTAGATAACGCATATAAACACAGAAGTGAAGCAACTCAACATTTTTTTTTTGATTTATTCTGTGTTTCAGAGATTAAAGTGAAGGTTCTGAGTAATTTAACCCTAGGGTCCTTTGCACCTTGCCCTTGAGCCAAACAACCCACCCCATAAGGGGTTTTCCCTTGTTATAACATTGGTTGAGTTAGCGCTATCAGCCTAATGGCTTAGTGCAGGCGCTAAAGGAACCAAGGGTGTATCTCGTAAATAACCCCACTAATAATGCCCGGAATGGTATCTAACTTTTACAGTAGTAGAAATAGGTTCTGTACATTGGAAAGTTTTAAGTACACCAGAAGTATATTTAAATAACAATTGCCTGATGGCTGCTACTCTCGGCTGCTACCAAGATCCCGCAAGATCACGCACAGAGCACAACATGTATTGCCGGACAACATCTTTTTGTAGCGGTAGAAGCCCCATCGCAGCTATTCAAGTCTCGTCACAAACTGCTGCAACCTATTTCTTGGTATTTGCTTGGCAAAATTGCTAGCCAATTTTCATCATACATTTCATACAATTATACACCACATTTATTTTTTCAGTTTAACCTTATTTCCACATTTCCTCCTTCAAGTTTAATTTAGTTTTGTTAGATCGTTTGTTCATTCATTCAATCATTCGTCCTGTATTCAGATCAGGACTTGCAGGGTAACAGGGGGAAGCGGTGTGATTACTTGGTGTTCCTTAAAGACACAGAGTTGGACAGTGCAATGCCTCAGCTTTATAAACTGTTCTTTACATATAAATAAATGGAACATTTTTATGATGTAGGCTGAAAATGAGCTTTCCCTCTTTGAAAGACCAGCAGCTGCCACTGCCACCATGTAATGTCACCAATGAAATGCATAGGGATAAAGCTTTTGCGTCACTCAAAACAGTAAACCTTGTTTTGTTTTTGTGTTTTTCAGATGGAGGTGGAGCAGATTAAGAAGACTTTATCTAAATGACCCTTCACCCTCTCTGATGCATACGGATGACATCACTGAACCTCACGATACAGCTGGTCAGTGGCACCACCCCGGCCTCCTGCCCATCTAGTTTGTGCCAAATGACCACAACAACAACAGACGATTCCCATCCCTGTCTGTTACGTTTAGCCCTGTTCATCTTTTTGTGTCCTGCAATCGGATTGGAGTGCCCTGCATAAAGGGCGTGGCCTCACTGATACCTGTCACCAAGGTACTGAAAAACACCTGGATCACATCTTCCTGCTTAGCGTGCGTGCGTGCGTGCTACCTTACAAGGTTTTCATGGCAACCCTTCACTGTGGCCTTCCTATTTTAGATTTCTTCCTTTCAGATGATAAAGAGAACATGTCTTGTTGTTTTACTGACTTGATCATAGCTCTTCAGGAATAATAAATAGACTTTTATATTGCAGTGTTCTAAATATGAAGATTATGGATGTGTGACCATTTTAATAATAAAAAAACATCAACCAACCTGTTCCTCTGTGTTCCTTGTCTGTTCAGCCCCAGGAGGGGGAGACAGAGTGTCAGCTCCTCTGTCTGGCTCTATCCCACCAGCAGGGGGAGACAGAGTGTCAGCTCCTCTGTCTGGCTCTATCCCACCAGCAGGGGGAGACAGAGTGTCAGCTCCTCTGTCTGGCTCTATCCCACCAGCAGGGGTAGCCAGAGTGTCAGCTCCTCTGTCTGGCTCTATCCCACCAGCAGGGGGAGCCAGAGTGTCAGCTCCTCTGAGAACTAGAGAACTAGAATGTGTGGTGGGATGGCTGAATCACTCTTTATGTGCCTCACTGTAGGATCGAACCACATTGTATGATTTACCTGTCATTACTTCTTTGAAATATTGGTAAAGCATCTATGATATTACTTTGCAAGTATAAGCACATGTTTTTCAGGAGCACAGAACATCATAGCAAACTGTCAAGTCTATTGTGTCCTTTAACAAACCCAGCGTAACAAGACAGGTGTGTGTTGAAGTGGTGTGTTTGTGTTCAGGAGAGTTCCCTTCACTGGTGTTTACTATGTTGATTCAGGTAATTAGTCTGGCAGAACATGACTGTATCTCCATAGACCACTTGGCACACACACACTCCTCAACACACATACATACACACATGCGCACGCACACACAAAAACATAAATCTGTTTCATCATGTACAGTATTGTGTGCTTGGACATTTGTGTGTTAAAAGTAGTCGCAGATGATTTGCAGGTACAGAATGTCCACATTGGGAAGAGCATAACTCAGAATAGCTTTGCTGTGTGTGTGTGTGTGTGTGTGTGTGTGTCTCTGTGTGTTTGAGTGTCTCTATGTCTGGCTGGGGGTGTCAAATCAGAGGACAGGCTGTTTTATATTTAGCAGACAGCAGAAACAGCAGGTCAGCCCTGCTAGATTTTTATACAATCTGTTTGTCTGCAGAAGAATTCTACACCCTTTCTGTGTCCTGGAGACTTTTACAAGCTCTCTGGGCTGTTGTACTATCACTAGGAAGAGTTCACTGGGAAGAGTTCACTGGGAAGAGTTCACTGGGAAGAGTTCACTGGGAAGAGTTCAGCTCTCTGTCTGTCTGTCTGTGTATCTGTCTGTGTATCTGTCTGTCTGTCTGTCTGTCTGTCTGTCTGTCTGTCTGTCTGTCTGTCTGTCTGTCTGTCTGTCTGTGTTTGAGACTCCACACTGTCTGCCTGCCTGCCTGCCTGCCTGCCTGCCTGTCTGTCTGTCTGTCTGTCTGTCTGTCTGTGTTTGAGACTCCACTCTGTCTGCCTGCCTGTCTGTCTGTCTGTCTGTGTGTGTTTGAGACTCCACTCTGTCTGCTTGCCTGCCTGCCTGTCTGTCTCTCTGTCTGTCTGTCTGTCGGTCTGTGTCTGAAAGTCTCACCTCTCTCAGTCTGTGTGTCTGTGTGGAACTAGTCTGCTCTGGTCTGAGTGACAGCACGGTAAGGTGATGAGGCGTGAGATGCAGCAGAGGAACAGAGTCAGACCCACAGGGCTCCCACGGCAACAGGTGCACTGAGACACCAGCTCTACCCTTCAGAAGCAAACGAGGTGAACGACCACGGAGACACGAGCAGCCAGACTCAAACTTCGACCCCGGGGTCATGGACGCGGTCGGTCAGAATGCGTCGCTAACAGAAGCAGGTGGAGAGGGTCGAGGAGGGGGTGGAGAGGGTCGAGACGGTTTGTGTGTCGGGTCCGTGGACAGAGAGAATGTGTCCAGCCCGAGCCCTTCCACCAAGCAACGCTCTCTGAGGGCCGTCTATGTGCTGAATGACGGGCTGAAGGCGGTCCTGGCAACCAGCCCTGAGTCAGGAGCACTGCAGTGTTTGCAAAGGGCCTGTGATGCAGAGAGCGCCTTGCTGACCACCGTCACCTTCGGACGTCTGGACTTTGGCGAGACCTCAGTGCTTGACACCTTCTATGATGCAGGTAGGAGAGGCATTCTATCTAAATTTCAACAGTTTGGTTTTAACAGTTTGATTTCAACAGTTCGATTTCAACAGTTTGATTTCAACAGTTTCCTTTTAACATCAAGGTTTTTAAAGAATGTATTTTTTGCAGAACTATCGTTAAACCTCAATATTCAAAGAAAGACTTATGCCATGTACATCAAAATGACATACAGTTTTATACTTATTCTGAATTTTGGTTGTTGTTGTAACTATTATCATTATCATTATTGTAAACTCATCCAGTATATATACCAGTGCCCAAGGAAAAGAGGAAAATAGTTCAAGACTGACAAATCCATTGTAAAACTCTTTTGTCACCCTCTCCCTCTTCTCTCTCTAACAAATCTTACATTAAAACCAGTCAAGTAAAGTGTTTTCTTTACACCTCACACTCAATACACTCAAACACGCACTCACACACATGCATGAACACAAGCACAAACACACACAGTCCTGTGTAAATGGAGACTGGTTTAATTTCTATTTATACCATCAGTTGTTGTGTTGTCCACACTTTGCCTACAACCAGGCCACATGACAACACCACAACTGAAAAGACAATCAGACAAAACACTGCAAACACTAATAATCACTGAACAGACAACAGGACAGAACACTAATAATCACTGAAAAGACAACAGGACAGAACACTAATAATCACTGAAAAGACAACAGGACAGAACACTAATAATCACTGAAAAGACAACAGGACAGAACACTAATAATCACTGAAAAGACAACAGGACAGAACACTAACAATCACTGAAAAAACAACAGGACAGAACGCTAATAATCACTGAAAAGACAACAGGACAGAATGCTAATAATCACTGTAAAGACAACAGGACAGAACACTATTAATCACTGAAAAGACAACAGGACAGAACACTAATATCACTGAAAAGACAACAGGACAGAACACTAATAATCACTGAAAAGACAACAG
>JACXGM010022007.1:0-16950 GCA_016801145.1 Umbra pygmaea | reverse complement strand
ACATCAGCATTGCGATTTTCCTCTCCTAAAAGATTTGCGCACGTCTCTTTCTACGCCATTTCAAGCCCCTACTGGCAACTCTTAACCACTTAAGAGACCTCTCGATCTGTCTTAAATAACTGGGAGAGTAAGAGTGATTCTTAGCTTTGAGAAATTTGATAACTTGCTTTTACACTTAAGTTTGAGAGTATGAGTAAATCCGGTCAATTCTCAGCACTTAAGACTAAAATGGCACTTTGAGAAGCTTGATAAATACAGGCCCTGGCCCCGTATTTATCAAGCTTAGAATTACTCTTAAGAACACTGCTAAGACTTGACTTAAGAGTAAGAAAATTCTTGGCTCAAAGCTGTGCTTAAAAGTTAGTTATCAAACATCTCAGTCCTACTTTTAGGGAAGTGTAAGACAAAATCTTAAATGTCAGTCAGTTAGAGCTGATTCACAACACTTTGTTGTGCCGCAAACGGGATATTGAATGACGACATAGGCAGGATCCAATCACTGAATAGATGTACTTGTTTAAGAATATTCTCAAATAAATTCACATTCAATTGTGACATTCATAAGAGGAGTTGACATTCAACAAACATTTGACAATAAAGAATTTTCAAGAGAATCCATTATGGTATACGCATTGTAAATTAAAGATCAAAAAAAGTTTCCAACACGTTTCACTATTTCTCAATTAAATATTTCAAACGAGTGTGCTGTTAACTGACCTGCCTATATATAGCCTTGAGTTAATGATATAATCATAGCCACCATGGATTCCAAAAGATAACCGAACTGGAGAGAATGAGATACACTGCTTGCTGGATTACGGTAGTCAAATTTCTGAGTGGAGAATATGGAATCTGCGCTTCCACTGGCCAATCCCTCTCCACCACACTTTGTGTGATACGATGTGCCCTGTGAAGGGATATATTATATATTGCCTATAATAGAATCTAGTGTTCTATTAATAAACTATGAAACAATTGTGAATAAATAGCTTACAAAAAGGCTACCTATTCTGTCAGTGGCATATGGAAAGGGGTGAGCAGCCACGAGCGTGTATCCTCCGGCGGCAGAAAGTCCCTTTCAAACAGCTGCTTCGGGCCATTTTCATTCAATATCGCGCGACATGGGTAGACCCAGGCCATTTGGGTACCACATCCAAAATGTTGAACCCAAAACAACATGAATTTTGTTTGCTTCTGTTGGATTATGCAGGGTGTTGTTGGGAAGTCAGTGAAAAGCGTGACAATGTATTGAGCTGTAAGTGCAATAATTCTTTCCATTACAATTCGGCTTATTGATGATTGTGATAGGCCAAATCATCAGCATTGCGTTGCTGCAAACAAAACCTAATCACCACCTTCAATTCATCTGAAAATTAATTGCTGCATAAATGTCACTGGTGAAATGACGTTCCTCACTCAGTCGCTGACGAAGATGATGCCTGCTCTGTCCAAACAATACCGTTTTTAATTAATTGAGCAGCGTCAAACAATTAAAAAAACAAACATTCTTCCTCTCCTAAAAGGTTTGCGCACGTCTCTGTCTACGACATAACAAGCCCCTACTTGCAACTCTTAACCACTTGAGAGACCTCTTAAATAGCGGTCTTAAATAGCTGGGAGAGTAAGAGTGATTCTTAGCTTTGAGAAATTTGATACCTTGCTTTTACACTTAAGTTTGAGAGTAGGAGAACATTTGGTAAATTCTCAGCACTTAAGACTAAAATGGCACTTTGAGAAGCTTGAAAAATACGGGCCCAGGAAGCCAACATAACGTCTCAACCTGTAGTTTCGGAAATGTTGTGTTGACGTCACTGTGTGAAAATCTGAACACATACAGTGGTCGAGTTGTGAATTTTTGAAAGCACTGAAAAGGTTTTTTTACTGATTGTCGTGTCGGAAACATAATCAGCACAACGATTTTGAGCTGTTTAGGGGTCTGGAGTGTTCCTTTAATCAAGCTGTACTAGATCTGGCCTCCAGCTGAATATACTAGACCATAATGCAGACTTAAGCATACTCAATTTGTTGAAGGCAAATTAAAGCCATGATGTAAATAAATGTACAACATTCTGTAAATTCAGATGTCATCTTAGGACTTTTTCATTTTCACATATTTGACTATGAAGTTGCAGGTATAGTGTATTTTAGGAGGGTGTCTGGAGAGCTAAACTGCTTCAAAGGCTCATCGGAGGGGAGACAATGGAACAGAATCTGTCTGTTTGTGCATTCATCATTCATTCATTCATTCATTGATTGATTCATTCATTGATTGATTGATTGATTCATTCATTCATTCATTTAATCATTCATACATGGAACAGCTGTTTTCCATGACAATAAAACACATTTTTGCCCAAAATGCTGTGAAAGACATCTATTCAGACATTTTCATAAATACAATAATGTTCACATGTAGACAGAGAGAAAACCTATACATTTTGATACTTGCATACTCTTATCCTTGGATTCACTCAGCATAAGCCTGTATACAGATGTAGGCCCAATAAAGTGGTGAAAAACTGGCGGGGCTGTACCGAGCTGTACCGCCGTACACTTCAGCCGATTTAAATAAATGTTGGTGGCAGTTTTTAAAAGAAAACCATACAATAAATGCCCGCCGGATGGCTCCAGGGTACACATTCATCCAAACCATTTCCCCTGGATATCTCTAGAGCAGGGGTATTCAACTCTGGACCTCGAAGCCAGATCCACTCCAATTTTCATTGCAACCCTCTAATATGACACCTATTTAGACCTTTGACACCAGGTGAGTCCAATTAATGTTGAGGTAGAACAGAAAACCAGCAGGCTCTGGATCCCGTAGGGTTAGAGTTGAAGACCCCTGCTCTGTGGTGTACAGTACAACTACGTTCTGAAGTTAAATGTATTTTTTGTAGCGCTTTAGTCATTAAACTATTGTCCTACAATATAAATGTCTCATCTAAACTGCCTATTGTATATTTAAAATATCTTTTCCAGTTTTACCAATTACTAATATACAGTTAAACTCAACACCACCGAAGACATGATCAATTCACACAGCCTTGATGGCATGATGGTATTGGTCTCATTTTTCAACCGGACGCTCCAGGTTTGAATCCATTGCTTGACCAAAAAATTTTTTAAAAACAAAAAAAATATATCCCCACTGTAGGAGAGATTAGAACTGCAAACTCATGAATCAATGGTAAAATGACAAACCCATTAGGAGCGTTGTGTTTTTTTAAGCAGTTTAGCACCACCAAGCGTCGGTCATAGACCATTTATTGGCAACTAAATGCACTGATTAGGTACAATATTGATATTGTATATAGCTCTGGAAACATTAAGAGACCACTGCAAAATTAAAACGTCTTCAATGTGATCAAGAGAAAGATACACTGTCACAAGCCATCAAACAAGGTCGAGCTGCTTGAATTTTATCGGAAGAGAAAAATACCTGCAGTAGTACTCGCCTGGGATGAATGCAATGTTTGTTCATTTCATTATTTCAATTGACATATTCCCTTGAGGATTCTTATTTTTTGTGATTTTTCACGATTTATCTCCCTTCCCAATTCCCTCTCTAATCCTGCCTTGTCGGCAGCTTCACAACTCCTTGTACAGATCTGTGGGATGACGAGGGGCACGCACATGGTTCATCCAACCACATTGCGCCCAAGCCGCCGATTATTTTTGCACTGTTCACCCATCACTCAAAAAATAAAAAAGTATGGCAGTAGTGGCTTATATTAGTTTCCCAAGCACATCATGTACTCAAGCTTGCCACCCTGACCAAAAATGTACCATTTGTAGAGCGCATTTTGCTAAAAAATCCTTTCAGAAACTGTTGCAAAAAGTAAAGGTGGCACAAACACATTTATATCTATGTTGTGTCTTTTTACTTGAAATCACTTAATTAACTTTCTGAAATGCGTTGCATGGGGTACTAATACAATATTCTAAGGATATTTATAGCTTAACTGTCCCCTTTTTACATCCAGTGTCATGAATTGCAGAATGTTTAACATGTAACATTGAACAAAAAATATTATTGAAACTTTTAGTTTTGGTCCCATGTTTCATCCTAGAATTTTCCATACATGTGTATATATACGCTCACCTAAAGGATTATTAGGAACACCAGTTGAAGCAGTCGGACCATTCTCCTCTGACCTCTAGCATCAACAAGGCATTTTCGCCCACAGGACTGCCACATACTGGATGTATCTCCCTTTTCACACCATTTTTTGTAAATGCTAGACATGGTTGTGCGTGAAAATCCCAGTAACTGAGCAGATTGTGAAATACTCAGACCGGCCCGTCTGGCACCAACAACCATGCCACGCTCAAAATTGCTTAAATCACCTTTCTTTCCAATTCTGACATTCAGTTTGGAGTTCAGGAGATTGTCTTGACCAGGACCACACCCCTAAATGCATTGAAGCAACTGCCATGTGAATGGTTGAGTAGATCATTGCATTAAGGAGAAATTGAACGGGTGTTCCTAATAATCCTTTAGGTGAGTGTATATATATATTTATATATATATGTGTGTGTGTGTGTGTGTGTTTGTGTGTGTGTGTGTGTGTGTGTGTGTATATATAATGAAGGTAATGACATTTTATCTCAGTGGTTGTTGCATGTTAAGAAATGGTAATGGCATGGTTCTGACAGTGTCATAACATACAGTTCCAGACACAACCCACCCCCTCACCTTTGCTGCGCCGGCGGCCCCTGTGCTGCTCTGTGTAGAACTTCAGCTGGGTTTCGTCTTCAACATTTGACCCAGAGTCTCCTTCGTGCCCAAAAACACTACCAGCTTCTGGAAAAAGAGCCAGTATGCAAGAATGAGAAGAGCTAGGTAAGGAAAGAGTTTGGGTTTAATGTGTTGTTTTTTATATTCAAAACATAATGATCAATAAGCTTTAAGTCGTGGTTAAATAATCAAAATGTTCATTAGAAATGCCTTTTCACACTAAATACATTTACACATACCAATAATTTTACTTGGTGTAGAGGTTTTGCTAGTGGTAGACACCATACAAAGCTACACAGAAACTTCACAGAAGGGACAGAGTAAATAACATTTGCTAAGTCAACAAAGTGCAGTCAATAAGTATTTTGAAAGAGATAGAAGTTTTGTTATTTTGAGTCTGTACTCCAGTACATTGGATTTGAAATGATACAGTGACAACATGGTTCAAATACAGACTGTAGCTTTCAGTCAGCTTTACTTTGAAGGTATTTTCATTCATATTGGATGAACCATTTAGAAACAGCACATTTTGTACACAGTCCCCCGATTTAAAAGAACCTAAAGTATTGTTTCTGAAAACAAGGGGAACAAATATGTATCATAGGAAGTGACGTTATACTTTATAATGCATATAAACCACAATACATTGATCAGTGTTATAGCCAAAACTTTAGGCATGCCAAAATTGACTTTTTGGGAAAACATAGAAAACAATGGTTAGCTCAACAATGGCAAATGAACTGCTAGACCAAGGAAGAACTCTACAGTGGTTGACCAAAGAATGCTCACCATAATGAAGATAAAACAACAACGAACTGTCCGACAGATCAGGAACATTCTCCAGGAAGTAGGTGGGGATGAGTCAATCACTACCATTCGCAGAAGGCCTCCCCAGCCGAACTACAGAGGCTGGACTGCAAGGTGCAAAAACACTAGTTAGCCTCAAAAACAAGGATGGCCTTGTACCAGAGATGGTGTAGTGGTCTAAGCTCCTGACTCCGGATCACATGTGCCCTGGCACAGGGGTTCTAGCCCCGGGTCTCTGTCTGACTCTGCCTGACATCTTCTTCCTCCTGTCCTCTCAATAAGAAAAATTAAAAAATGCCCCCAAAAGAAATCTTTAAAAAAATGTATAAAATTGATAACAATGATGGTCTACAAAATTCCAGATAGAAATGTCCACTCTGGAAATAAGAATTGTTGGCAGATCAGACATATTAACGTGTATTAGAGTGATGATGATGAGTGAAAGAGGAAACTGTGTAGAAAAAAGTAGCTGGCATACCAGATTATCTGTGAAATGAATATTCCAAATAAATTTCAGAAAGGTAAACCTGCAACCATCTCCTGTGGGTATAATCTGCATTAAATATATATACTCGGGACAATGTAGATTTTTTTAAGACTATATGTCTGTATTGAATACTGTAAATACTTTGTATTTTATTGTGCCATCTACCTGCCCAGGGATGACGGGCAGCAATTAGCAATATTAGCAAAATGCTATAACCTGGCACAAGACATCTATTAATGTTCGACATCAAATAAATAAATTGCAATTACTCTGCCAGCAGTTGCTGAAATGTATATTGTAAGGGGTTTAGCATAGACTTTGAATTTCCATTTTGCCCTGCTCAAAGTAGGCCATATAAATGCATATGGACACAGAAACAAAGTGACACAACTGACCAAGAGATTAGGCTGCTACTAAAACGTCATCATCAATTTCATTGATGGTGTAACTGCTGATGGCAGCAGTAGAATGAATTCTGAGGTGTACAGAAACATCTTCTCAGATACTGTACAACTAGGTGTCAATTCATTGGATGACACTTCGACTTGCAGAAGGACAATAGGTGCAAACATACTGCTAAAGCTACCAAGTACTTTTTCAGAGTCAACCTTTGGGATGTTCTTCACTGTCTATCAACACTGATTCCAATTGATCAAAATTTATCACATATTTCACTTAATGACAAAATGGCTACAGGCAAACATATTTAGAAACAAAAAAGAACTTAAGATAGCTGCAGTACAGGTCTGGCAGAGTATGACCAGGGATGATAGCCAGTGTCTGGTGAAGTCTATGGTTCACAGTCTTCAGGCAGTCATCAACAGTAGATGACTGCTAACATTGAGTTGGACCTCCCTCTAGGTTTCTTCCCAGGTCACAAATTCACTAGTGAGTTTTTCATAGCCATTGTGCTTAAATTCTCATTGTTGCTTGCTCTTTGGGGTTTTATGACTGGTTATCTTTAAAAGATCATTGTCACAAGTACTGAAGTAAAAAAGGCTTTATTAAACATATTTGATTGGTTGTAAAGCGTTTGCAACCAAGTACTACATTTGACAACTTTATTTAAGATGATGTTACTTTGTCCAAACACTCTGACACGCTAAGATCGGGAAATGTACAAAATGTGCTGTGCAATTTCTAAATTGTTATTCAAATATGTACAAGATCATTTAAAATGCAGCTGACCCCTTGATCATTGTCACCTGGGTGTTACCCAGTTAAATCTGACAATGGACATAAAGTGATCATAGAATGTCCTTTTCAAACAATTGAAGTTTGGTAGAATCGTTATCCCTGGTTCTGCTTCCCCCTCATATGTAATACTAGTGTTTACTGCAAAGGCAGTCATTATTTTAATTGGTCCCACTACCTAATGATTCAAGTTGTGATATTAGGTGGAGGGACACTGTTTAGAAGTGTGGAAAAGTCATATTAATTTAATGCACATGGATGCATTGCTCTTGGTAATGTCTGATGGAATATGTTTTTGACAGAGGCCACCTGTAAAAATGTTTGTGCACATCAATAGCATCAGCAGAAAAGTCTTAAACTAACAGAAAAAGTGTACCAGCTCTTAAATTGGAAAATCTGTAATTGTAGTAATGAAATGTTCATATTGAATGCTCAAGTAATACTATAATACATTAAATATATATAATGAATAAATAAATAAAACCTATAAATCTAGACTGTAAATTACAATTTTGTTAAATTCCTCTTCTTTTTGATTTTAATTTATTACCACATTAACTTACAGTATAATAGGCCTAGTGTATATTCTAACAAAGTATGATAGAACATCATGTTATTTTTAATGTATTATTTTATTTCACCTTTATTTAACCAGGTAGGCCATTTAAAAACTGATTCTGCAACCACTAAGAAAGTTGAACCCCTAATAATATCATTAATTTTGCCTTAAACTATGCCTGAAACCATGCAAAGAAATCCCTTAATATGAATTAAGTGGTCCTCAAAACAAAATATAAACCCCTTAATTGGTCCATTAATTTGACAGGTCACATTTACACCATTTAACAATTAGTGATTAAAGGGAAGTTTGAATGGTTCATTTTCATAAATTAATGGATTTACCCTTAATAATTCCTTATTCTATGCACATAACCTATTAATTTAATCTTTAATTACACTGTATACCCCTTAAACAACAGCTTAATTATTATAAATTAATGTTTCATATTGAATGGCTACCTGGCCAAAATCAAGCATAGTAGGACAAGACAACAAATAGTAAGACATGAAATACACACAATATAAAATGCAGGATACTCAAAAGTATTTAATAGAAAGTTTATACACAGTTTGTGCAAGTGAGGTCTGTTTAGAGAAGTCGGTAAATAACTATGCCATGTGGCAAATAATTAAAAATAGATCAGTTACACTGGAGAATAACTGCACAAAAGATAATATGCAAAAATACAGTGTAAAAAGAGACACCTGGGGACATGTGCAAAGACAAGGTGCAAATGAGGGAGGAGAATTAACATGTGCAATGATCAGATATCAGCTCTGACAAAAAATCCTTGAAGTCAGTTGGGGATACATACTTGAAGTGAGATGGGGATCCAAGTAGAGACCTAGTTTGCATCCATTTTGTTCAACAGTGATTTCCAACTAATGAGAAATTACCCTTCCTACAAAATGTAATTCATTTCAAATACATTTTAACATTTGGTTTTATTGGTTTAGCAGATATTTGTACAGAGCAACACACAGTGTGTGCATGCATTTTAAAAAGATGGGTGAAACAACTTAGTAACGAATGCATTCTTATCATTGACTCAGTAATCAAAAGTAACAGTATCTGGTGTGGACACCAGCTGCATTAGTACTGTAGTGCATCTCCTCATGAACTGCACCAGATTTGCCAGTTCTTGCTGTAGAATTTATCCCATTCTTCTGCCAAGACACCTGCAAGTTCCCAGAGATTTCTGTGGGGATTGTCCATTGCCCTCACCCTTCGATCCACCAATTCCAGATGTCCTTAAGGGGATTGAGATGTTGGCTCTTCACTGGCCATGGAAGAGTCAGATTCAGATTTACTCACTCACTAATTTTCAACTGCTTATCCGGGGTCGGGTCGCGGGGGCAGCAGCTTTAGCAGGGGACCCCAAACTTCCCTTTCCCTGGCCACATTAACCAGCTCTGACTGAGGAATCCTGAGGCATTCCCAGGCCAGTGTAGAGATATAATCTCTCCACCTAGATCTGGGTCTCCACCAATCTCCGGCCAATCTCATGCTCTATTGTCCCGTCACTCGAACAACACCCTGAGGTACTTAAACTCCTTCACTTGGGGTTAGGACTCATTCCCTACCTGGAGTATGCAATCCACCGGTCTCCTGCTGAGAGTCATGGCCTCAGATTTGGAGGTGCTAATCCTCATCCCAGCTGCTTCACATTCGGCAGTGAACTGATCCAGTGAGTGATCAAGGTCACTGACCGGCGATGCCATCAGGACCAAGTCATCTGCGAAAAGCAGTGATGAGATCCTCAGCCCACGGAACTACGGAACCCCTCCCCACCATGACTACGCCTCGATATCTTGTCCAAGAATATCACGAACAGGATTGGTGACAGCACAGCCCTGACGGAGGCCAACCCCCACCGGGAACGAATCCGATTTACCGCCGAGAACCCGGAAATAGCTCTCGCTTTGAGCGTACAGAGATCGGATGGCCCTGAGCAGATACTGCCTCACCCCATACTCCCGCAGCACCTCCCGGGATACCTGGTCATATGTCTTCTCCAGATCCACAAAACACAGGTAGACTGGATGGGCATTCTCCCAGGCCTCCTCCAGGCTTAAAGAGCTGGTCTGTTGTTCCATGGCCAGGACGAAATCCACATTGTTCCTCTTCAATCTGAGTTTCGACTATCGGCCGAACCCTCCTTTCCAGCACCTTGGAGTAGACTTTACCAGGGAGGCTGAAAAGTGTGATACCCCTAAAATTGGCACACACCTTCTGGTCCCCATTCTTGAACAGGGGAACAATCACCCCGGTCTTCTACTCCTTTGGCACTGTCCCAGACTCCCACGCAATGTTGAAAAGATTCAGATTTAGAAAACTTGTAGTATCCCAAGGGAAATTGTTTAGGGTACATATATACACATATATACAAATATATCAAGATAATAGATAACATAGCTATGTAAAAGTAATGAATAGAAAAGTCAGTAAAGGTTCTCAATAAAGCTGCGGTCAGGGGGGGATGGGGGCCACACCATGGTTCTCTCCTTTTATGTCCTTAGCAGCCATTGACACAGAGGTATTCTTTGCAGCATGAGATGGTGCATTGTCATGCATGAAGATGATTTTGCTACTGAAGGCACAGTTCATCATTTTATACCATGAAAGAAAATGGTCAGTCAGAAACACTATATA
This sequence comes from Umbra pygmaea, assembly GCA_016801145.1. Taxonomy (NCBI): domain Eukaryota; kingdom Metazoa; phylum Chordata; class Actinopteri; order Esociformes; family Umbridae; genus Umbra; species Umbra pygmaea. Next base: position 6,510 of record JACXGM010022007.1, on the reverse strand, counting down.
CTTTACCAAAGTCATTTTCACAGCTTCAGGGACCCTAAAGGGGCCTACCAGCTCTCTCCCCATGAGTCTGGCCCAAAACATGACTCTGCCACCTCATTGCTGACGTCGCAGCCTTATTGGGACACGGTGGCCATCCACCAACCATCCACTACTCCATCCATCTGGACCATCCAGGGTTGCACGGCACTCATCAGTAAACAAAACTGTTTGAAAATCAGTCTTCATGTATTTCTGGTCCCACTGCAACCGTTTCTGCTTGCGAGCATTCGGTAAGGGGTGACTAAATAGTAGGTTTATGCTCAACTGCAAGCCTCTGGAGGATCCTACACCTTATAGTTCGCGAGGCACCAGCAGTTTCAAATTCATGTTTGCTGCTTTGTAATGACATTTTAGCAGCTGCTCTCTTAATCCGATGAATGTGTCTGGCAGTAACCTTCCTCATTATACATTTATCTGCACAAACCTGTCTTTGCTCTGAATCAGCCACAAATATCTTCACAGTACGATGACCACGGTTAACTTTTCATGAAATATCTGTTTTAATACCTTGTCCAAGGCATTGCATTAATTGATGTTGCAGATTCTGTAGCAGAGAGATACTTTTTCTTTCCAATATTGCTTGAAACTTGTAGCCTGCTTAATATTGTGGAACATTGTTCTTAAGTTAGTTTTTCTTTAATTTGGCTCACCTGGCAAACTAATTATCACAGGTGTCTGAGATTGATTCTGGAGACACAATACCATCCATGAGTTTGATTGAAAAATTAAATATTTAATTTGGGGTGTACAATAGCCTAATAAACGGGAGGTTCGAGAATAGTAAGCTCTGTTGTGGACATTGTCTTATTTGGTTATTTATGAGGTCATTACAGTATTCACTCATACTGAGATAATGAAGTGGGAGTGTTACATGTACATAGAAGTGTAGTGGATTTTTAGATGTTTACAGGACTGATTATAGCAGATTCCACAGCTGTCTAAGGACTAGCAGTCTCTCACACTCCTTTGAGGACTGCCTGAGTGAGACCCAGAAGGAAGGGGGGCAAACCCCCCACTATGGGTGAAGACAACAAGAAGCTGAGAACTCAACATTATACTGTACATCATAATATATGATTTTTGGGCTTGCTGGATCATCCCATAAAGGGAGTTTTTGTTTTACTACATGCAAGGCTATGTGATTTTCTCCACAGAGTGACTAGAAGAGACAAATATTCAAATGTTATAACTAATTCCTTTTGTTACAGCCCGGATAGTGCTGCCAAGGCTATGCATAATCCTGTTGTTGATGTACTCCTTTGTTTCCAATTCCAGCCAGTGAACTGATCTTTATTTCGTATGCACCGGGAAATATGTGGGCGTCACCTCTCCGGGGAAATATAAGTCTTTGTTCAGGTTGTAATCTGATGAGTTCTCTTTAACAAGGCTCCTGTACCACGTTAGTGCGCACTAGAGTAAATGTGTAAAATGTTGAGAAATAGACTGAACCAATCTAAGACATGCTTAGATCGCAGATCATACTTAGGAGTTTAGACGACATGTAATTCTTGGTATTGTATTGTGTATTTCTTTGTCCGGTTAAAACGTTGTACTTCGATTCCCTTTATCTGGAATTAAATATTATTCACTTCACTAAGTTCTGTCTGAGACATTCTAAGTCATTTTCCAGGATATCTCTGGTGGAGATGTTAATGGGAACGTAAGCTATCTTGTTAACGGCCTGCTCGAAGTCTCAGCCCTTATCATGCACACATTCAAGCTAGGTACACACAGTGTCTGACTCACATGAAACAATTAAGTTTTCCCGGGTCGCTCCAGTATTTATTTTCCGTAGCTGATATATAATCAATATGGGGTCAGATAGTTCGACAGTAAATTTCAACATCTATAATATCAATCCTCTATACACATTTATTAAACATCGTTCCGTTCAACATAATTCCTCAACATGGCAGGTTCTAGCAAGAAATATTCAATTACAGAGGCTTTGGTACTACTAGCAAAGGATAATTGGATTGTAAATCTTCTCCCGGACTGAGAATCTGACAATTCCATTGGAGTTACAAGACAAACCATTTCGACAACAACATGAAACAACATGAAACAACTGAGCACCTGTACACCCCAAATGCCGCATCAAAAGTGTATGTAAGTATATGTTATGTTGTTAATTCATTATATTTATTATGTCTTTACATAAACATGTTTTTATTTATTACTTCAAATACTGTTTTACTGGTGTATTGTATGAGCACACAACTAGTTAGCCGCTAAGCTAAGCTAGGCAATGGGCCTTTCTGTATAATGATCATTGTATTATGATTTGTTATGCTACCGGTTCCACACAAAAACCCATACACTAAGTAAACACATTTATTACTGTATTATTTTTACATTTAGTCAAAATAGCATGTAATATGTTTGTTTTATTTATATAAATATATGTGTATATTTATGTCTACATTTTTATGTGTATATTTATGTGTATATTTATGTGTATATTTATATGGGTATATTTGTGTGTGTATATGTATGTATGTATGTATGAATGTTTTCGTAATATTTCACAACATCAAGCTCAAATGGATGGATTCACAAAGTGTTTTTAATTGTGGATGGGGACATGTTTTGAGTCATTTTCTTTTCTTTTGACATGTATACACAGAGAAGATGATTGTAGCGTGATCAGCCATCCCCTCCCATGACCACAGCCGGCTCTACTGACCATCTGCCTCTTCAGCCACAGACTCCTCTTCCTCAGCCTGGATCTAGATCTAGATCTGATCTAGATGAAACCATTCTGCTCCTTTTCCTCAGCTATGGTTTTCATTAGACACCAACTCATGGTCAGTTCAGGGTAAAACTTTACCATAGAATGGTTTATTTCAATGGGGACATAGATAGAGGTATGGGTAAACGTTTGAAACTAAGTAAAAACAAATGGTTTTTGATGGAATGTACACATTGTGGTATTTTTGTGAAATTAAATTAATTTTGCTCTCTGGTACCTGATAAAAGTCAAATGGACCAAAATGTCCAAATTTCAAAGGCTACCTAGGACTCCATCAACTAAAACCACTAGAACTTTGTTTTGCTTCACACTAATTACATCAAATTTCAAACATGTACTCACCAGACATAGTAGTATGTTTCCAAACTGTTTTAGAGCTGCTGATCCATGACCTTCATATCTTATTAACTATGTAACTTGTTTTTTTCTAGATGGAATTGAAATTTCCATAAATGTATTCTGTGTTCTACTTTTATGTACTCTGACACACTAGTACCCACATTAAAACGTTTACTTCAGTATAAAACTCACAGGTGTTTCCTTTACTTTGATACCAAGAGTATGTTTATAGCCCTTGTAGTTTTGGAGATATACTCCATTAGATTTGGGCATGTTTTTATTTTCTAAACACTAGAAAAAAACGCTTAGGGATGAAGAGGTTAACTCAGACTATTGCAACAGGGGAGAAAAGGAAATATGTTAATTATTAATGCTTCAACTTCATAAGTGCATAACTGTATTCTTTACTCCCCTGACTACAGAAGCACAGACAGACGTTAGGCAAAGCAAGCTTAGCTAACAGTACTAGCTAGCTATTTTTCCAGGAAAATTAGTTATCCATACTTTCTTAAAGTGCAAGAAAAATGAATCAGTATTCAACATTGTGTTTTTTCCTTATATGAGTTTGTTGAAATATGTTAAGCCACAGCAACAAAAGAGAAAGGGGGAGCAGGGACAAGTGTCAGGTAACTTAGCTAGTTTGTTTTTACTTTAGATTTTTGCAATTAATGTGCTAAATAGAGAAACGTGTGATTATACAGGTTCCCTGAATAATGTTAATATTTATAAGATAAGTACCAGTGTTAAAAGCGTACTCTCAGTGCTATAATAACAAATGTATGCTTTAGTAGGCAGGGAAGAGGCAGAGTTTTGGTCGTGAAATAGGAATGCTGAGGGCCTCAGTGAGAGAGAGAATGGAACAGAGGAGAGAACCAGTAAATAAGCATGGAAACTGTATATTATGTTATGTCACTAATAGTTCCACTTCTAGTCTGTTCAGCCATGCATCTATAGATGAAAACATCCATATTAATATTCACATGCATCTACGCACACGCCTGCACATACCCAGGATGTATGTTTGTACAATGTCTAGAGAGAGCTACATGAGAGATGTAGAAATCTGTGAAGAATTGAATGGCATAAGGTAAATAATAGTTATCAACACATTTTGAAATTGGAATTAAATAATGTCTCAGCAAGGAAAGGCAACTAACAGCCATGTCATCATCTAGGAATCGCTGAATAGCTACTTGTTCATAATACTGTTGCACTTCTCCTTCGCCAGCAGCACTCACTACCCCTGTGCCCAGTGGTGTTTAATGATTAAGTCCAGGGCTACTTTCCATATTGTCACCTGGGTATTGCTCATTAATAGAGTATGGAGTGCCTTTCATCTCCATAACACGGTCCAGCATGACCAATTTCATGTTCACGTGGGTTAGATGTGCATGAATGGGTCCCGATAAATTTTGGAAGCTTTTTTCAATTTTCAATGTGCCCTTTGATAATCCACTTTTGCCACCATCTCCATCTTCGGTTTCTTCTTTATGTTTTTTTTTCATTTTATTTTCTGTTGCCGCAGAATATTCTTTTTCCTCCTCCTCCAACCCCATGACAATAATGTTCCTCCGCATTCTTCTAGCCTTTAGCTCTAGAATTGTGGCTTATCAGTTTATTTTCCACCTGGAGTGCTTTTATTGTTTTTTGAAGAGTTGTTACAGTGTCTCTGAAGGTTTTACTTTCAGCCATTACATCCCATATTAACTGGTTGTTAGAGGCAATGCTTTCAAGGCCTTGAATTCAGCCATTACCCACGTAATCACATTCAGTTACTTTTTTATTGTTCATTAGATTTTTTTCTAAACTTTTAAGAATGTTGTTAGGTTATTGATTACTGTAATGATGTTGCTGTTTGATGGCAATATCAGAATACACCAATAAAACACTCCAGGTCTGTTATAATCTCAAGTTTATTAGTTTTTGTCAATAACTCTGCATCACTAATTTTTTTCACAAAAATCTGGGATCAATAAGGAGCTCAGCATGCACCTGTCAAATCATCCCTTAAAAGTGTCTATGGGCTAACTACAGTATCTTTCTCAGGGACAGAAAAACAGGGTTTTGTTGACTCAGAACCAACAATGTTTGTTTACAGCTCTTGACCACAAGGCTACCTTGTTGCCCGCAGATTAAAATACAACAAACCTAAAACACCTCCTTATCAAAGACAACATAAATTAGTTTCAATTATTATAATACAATTTCATTCGAAGTAAAAATAATATAAATTTGATACCAATAAATGAATTATCTCAACCATGACAACTCAGCCTAGAAGGACACCCTTCCAAAAATAATGGACACCCTTACAAAATAATGCCCAAGGTTTGCAAAAAAAATGATTAGGTAAATGACAAGCCAAACATAAATTCTGGAGATTTGCAGGCATTTCAGGTCACTGTTCATGCTTCAACAATAAGAACAATGAATCAAAATTGCATCTCAAAATGTTATTACAAAGTTATTTCAATGTATTATTACATGCAAGCACAATGACACTTGCTTTCTATATAAATTATTCCCTCAAAAAATAAACAGCATGTAGTTGAAATTGTCTGGAATTCACAAAAAGTAAGAAATAGATATGTACTGTATTCATACTTTTGAATAATATTTACATGCATTTTAACACAGATTAAGAAAATATGATGATAAAACACAATAATGTGCTAGCTCTAGCTACTGTATATATAAAGATAAGGTATGACTAACATAGCAAACATCAGTAGGTGTCACGGTGTGTGTAGGAGGGAGACCGAAGCAGGCTGTAGATGGTTGTTGCTTGTTTAATGGATAATCTGGGAAAACATACATGTAATGTAGTTCCAGACAAACAGTAGAAGCGAGTGCACAATGAGTATACTTATATATATGCTCTCACAGTGGCATAAACACTGAAAACAAATATATTTTATATATGTAAAACGTATGCATAAATTCAAGCACATACCACACTCTTTTACCAACCTAGTACAGTTGCAGGTGAACAAGTAAATGTGAGTGCACAACGATACCATATATATTTCCATGCTCTAACAGCAACATGGGACGCTGACAGCTAACTTACAAGTAAAGACTGTACACATGCACATACACTTTCAAACTTCAACAACACACTTTGCACAACTATATTTAAAATGATGTAGCTCCCGGACAGCCTTCGCACACCCACAAACAGATGTAACGATTGGGAAATATTGGATGATATTTTCACACCTTTCATATCAATTTATCATTAGAATAGTCTGTGAGTTAGTGGTGCACTGAAGCAGCGAATCATAAAGCTCCATACATTTTGGAGTCAGCAAAACGATATCGCGGGAGGCGGGAAAAGGAGAGGAAGGAGGAGAGAGGAGAGAGAAAGAGGGGAGAAGTGC
>JACXGM010022006.1:0-16830 GCA_016801145.1 Umbra pygmaea | reverse complement strand
CCATAAATGTATTCTGTGTTCTACTTTTATGTACTCTGACACACTAGTACCCACATTAATACTTTCACTTCAGGATAAAACTCACATGTGTTTCCTTCATTTTGATACCAAGAGTATGTTTATAGCCCTTGTAGTTTTGGAGATATACTCCATTAGATTTGGGCATGTTTTATTTCTTTCAAAACCAGAAAAAACGGTCAGGGATGAAGAGGTTAACACACCAGAGGCGGACTGGCCGTTGGGAGCACCGGGACATTTCCCAGTGGCTTGAAGGTCATTTTGGCCTGCTGTGACTTGTCAACTTGACAAGCGATAATATAGCAAGCAAAAGTTTGTTGATGGAGAATGCAGTGTAGTTGTGCGAGGGTGCACACACCAAAAATGACATCAGGGGCCTCATTTTTAAAAGTTTGCGATGGATTTGCATCAGAAATGGCGTACGGATAAAACATAGGACATGCGTACGCAAAGAAATATTCAGATTTATAAAACTGTGCGCACGCACGTCCTATGCCGTTTTCCCCCATAAATCACAATCAACTCTAATACGTGGTGCAGCTTTTGCGGCTACATGTCACGCCCATAGTTGGCCATAAATAGTCAGTGAAGCACCCCCAAATTAATATTCATTGATTGAGAAATCATGGCAAACACAGAGAAAAACCAAAAAAAGCAACTTCATTCAATGTAAGGTAGAAAATATTGCTGGCGAGGTGGAAAAGAGGAGGAAAATTTTGTTTAAAGGGCACAATGTGGCTATTACTAATGCCGAAAAGGCGTTGGATTGGCAAAAGTTTGCAGACGCTGTGAATGCTGCAGCCTCAGAAAGTCTGACTGTGGCTGAAATAAAAAAGTGGTCAGATATCAAAGTCGATACAAAAAGCGTCTAGCGCTTCATCGCGAAAGTGTGTCTGCCACGGGTTGGGGAAAAGTGTTTACATTAGAGCAACATTTCTGCATCACAAATTATTTGGACATTGGTGGAATGAAAATTTTCATTCTCATTCGGTGCCCTTATGGCAACATGAGTGCTGTCAATAACACCGATTACGTTTGGAAAACCGTACATCTGGTATAACCGGGCTAATATATCCCTGAACTCTCAGCCAATTGCCTCTGGAAAGTGCCAGTCGCCAGAAATCCTAGTGTTGCAAGGTCTTGAAGTGGGACTGGATGACATTTACACTATGAAAACCACTTTCCCCAGTGGACAATGAAGACATCTATCTATCTATGTATCAATCTATCTATCTACCTATCTACAGTGCCTTGCGAAAGTATTCGGCCCCCTTGAACTTTTCGACCTTTTGCCACATTTCAGTTTTCAAACATAAAGATATGAAACTGTAATTTTTTGTGAAGAATCAATAACAAGTGGGACACAATCATGAAGTGGAACGAAATTTATTGGATATTTTAAACTTTTTTAACAAATAATCTTGTAATATAATATATAATATTGCTCCTATAAACAGAGGACCTGACACCCCACTAATCAAGGACCCTGAGAGATCAGCAAAAGAGGTATGGAGTTGTGGGTGTAAGTAAGGACACAAGCACAAAATATACTATGTAAAATGAGAGGGATTTGTTTAGCCACACTGCATAAAATAATAAGTTAGAAGATGGGGATGCTAGATGGGACCAAAGCAAAGAAATGTATATAATTACACTTCTAACCTGTCCTATAGTCCCAACACAAATACACAAAACTAAACTGGCACACAAGTGAGGCGCCTTAACTAAACTTACAGGGGTTGGTCCACCCAGGTCTAACTAGTGTGTCTAGTCACGGGAGTATACCTGCATGCAGGAAACACCCTGGGGCAGCTCTAATCTACTCCCCAACTCCCTGTACATAAAATAAACAAAGTGTATTATATTACTGCAAAGGTCACAAACATAAGAGATGTTTAACAGCAAAGCACACTACACCAGACATAACTCTCTCTCGCACATGTACTACCACAGCAGAGACAAGTTTAACTAAATCTTAATTCAACCAGCCAAAAGGCTACCACTGCTAGAAAGATAAAGTGTGGCCACAACAACACACAACCATACCTACAGAGCTCACGCATGAAACTTAAGAGAGAGAAACTGGAACAAACACAGAATGGCACATTTATACAGCTGAAGGTATGATGGGATAGGGTGATGATGATCAGAACCAGTTGAACTGGATAATGGTGCCCTGATTTGTGCTACATGTAGGGGAACAGACAAACTGAACAGCAAACACAGACAGAGAACACTAACACATAATATATGATACAGAGATAAGAAAACTACAGTCACTTAGACTGGGGGATGTAACATGTACATACTATAATATAACTCACATATCAAAGCACATGTGAATGGTAAATACAGTATGTAACATTAGTTCTGTCAACATAAGAAACTGAGCCACCTTTTATAGTTAACTTTATATTTGTCATTACCATAGACTGTAAAGGTTATTACCTGTAGCATTTAATAAACTCATTTATTTCTGCCCAAAAACACAGTGTGAGTCATAGGTGACAGCTACGACTGGCGTGGTGCCCAGAGAGCTGAAGAGACCATGTGAAGAACATTAGCTCGCCGGACACCCATGTCTGTTGTTTTGGCTGGGTTGGAATGTGGTGGAAAGGCCTGTTACCCTTCTTTTGATATCTTCATCATCCAATGTGATGACAACAACATGGGGGAGCTCAGCAGCGTCAAGCTGATGAACATGATGGAGGACCTGCACCAGCGTCAACTCCAGTACCCTGGCATGAAAGCCATGTTTTCAAAAAAAAATATTTTGGGCAAACACTGTGATGTTCAGTACTTCTGGAGCAGCCGAGGTCGGTGGATCTTAATTGGGGACACGGGGCTCTCATTGCATATGGGACCGGAGTGAATGGACCCTAATTGGGGACACCGGGCTTGCATTATGTTCGGGACCGGAGTGAATGAAACAGTGTGAATGTCTGATACCATTCCTTTTCCCCCAGTTCTGACGGTAATGCGAGCCCGGCATCCCCAATTAAGATCCATTTACTCTGTCCCAAACGTAATGCGAGCCCAGCGTTACCAATTGCTGTGCTGAATATCTAGGTTCTGTTAGTCAAAAATGTATTTCTCTGCCTGCATTCCTATTTGTTGTCAGGCAACCTAAAAACACAGCCTATGATTGGAACATCAGTATGGCCTGTCTTGGTTAAAAGCCCTCTCACCATGACAAGTTGCAGGCCAGGAGTGGGAACTTATAACACGGGACAAACATACAAAAAAGTATGGAGTATTAAACATGTCAAAATTCTGTAGACTTGTAGGCAAAGTTGTGTGGTTGCATGTTGAGGTTTGTGGTTGTACAATGAAGTTTGTGGTCGCAAGTTTGCTTTAACAAATATGTAATCTTGTTTTGCAAGCTTGTATATTTATGTCCATACTTGCATGCTATTTTTGCAAGTGTGTAAAATTAGGTTTGTACTTATATTTCAGGTTATATTTTAAAAGCTTGCATAATGAACTGTGAAAACATTATATTATATATATATTTAGCTGGAATTGCTAGCATAATTCTTTTTCAGACTTGCAACAAAAACATTTATGGCAAAGTATATTCTACTGCGAGGCTTGCAAAACAAGATTACAGATTTGTTAAAGCAAACTTGCGACCACAAACTTCATTGTACAACCACAAACCTCACATGACTTTTGACATGTTTAATATTCCACACAAAACATACTAAACCTACAAAATCACATGTATAAGACATAAAAAAATACAGAACATATAACCAATACAACACTGGAAAACCTATATTCAATGGGGAAAATGTTGGCTTGGTCTTTTCGCCCAGCCCTAATGAATACAGCAATGTTTTTAACGCTTGCAACTTAAATACACAAGAGAATGAAAAATACTACACTTTTTAAGGCTTTAATTATATAGATGTTTGTGTTTTTTATATGCAGTTAACTGATCCTTAACTTTGACACACAATTCCAAAAATTATCTAAATAAACATTGACCAGGGAGGTTGCATATGTATTTCACATCATACATGATAAACAGATCAATATCACTTTAGATCTTAGATTTCATGCAGGTTTTGAACAATCTTTCATGACATGGGAAAGCCCATACAAAATATGAGATTAAGTACTGTAGTGATATCTGCAGGGTTTAAAGTAGGGACCATCTGTAAAGGCTGTGTGTAAAACACAAAAAAACACTGTACACTGTGTACCTGTTATAATACAGAGACAGAGACAGACAGAAAAGACCAAACACCTTTTCTGAATCTATAATAATGGATTAATTTTGTGAATTTTCTGCGGACAACCTTGCCTTCTTTCATTTTACAGTATGTCTCCAACATTGCTGTATGATTTAATTTAATTTTGTAGATGCCATCTTAACCAGAACATGGACATGGTTAGCTTCAATACACATGTCAAACATATGGCTGTGCAACTGTGGGAAGAGATTATTCTCAGAACAAGCAAAAAGAACCTGTTTGACAATGGCTGCTGTTGTTCCTTTTTCCCTGTTGAGTCTTTCCCTCATTGGTTTTTAGATGCCGTTGAAAGCATCGTTCCGTAGCTTGGCTAGCTGCATTGATGGCCGGTGATAGTTTCTGTAAGTCACCTCTGTTCTTCAAAGTCAGGAATCAATGCATCAAGTCATCTGGGGCCTCATTTATAAAACTTTGCGGTGGATTTGCGTCAGAAGTGGCGTACGGACGAAATATAGGACGTGCGTACGCAAAGAAATATTGAGATTTATTAAACCATGCGCACGCACGTCCTACGCTGTTTTCCCTTTATAAATCACAATCAACTCTAATATGTGGCGCAGCTTTTGCGGATACATGTCACGCCCATAATTGTCCATAAATATTCAGTGAAACTCCCCGAAATTAATATTCATTGATTAAGAAATCATGGCATACACAGTAGTGAGGAAAACCAAAAAAGCAACTTCACTCAATGTCAAGTAGAAAATATTGTTGGCGAGGTGGGAAAGAGAAGGAAAATGTTGTTTTATGCGCACAGTGTGCCTATTACGAATGGCGAAAATGCGTTTGAGTGACAAAAGGTTGCAGACGCTGTGAATGCCGTGGTCGAAATAAAAAAAGTGGTCAGATATCAATCGATGTCGAAAAGCGTCTATAGCGCTTCATCGCGAAAGTGTCTGCCACGGGTGGGGGAAATGGTAACATTAGAGCAACATGTCTGCATCACAAATTATTTGGACATTGGTGGAATAAAAATGCTTTTGATTAATGAAAGCATTCTCATTCGGTCTCCTTATGGCAACATGAGTGTAGTCAAAAGCATCGATTACATTTGGGATACCGGACATAGCTGCAAATTGTGCTTTTTGATTGCCTGTTCACCCGCCGTATACGGAAACTTCATGTACTTATGCGCCAAGCCTATTATACCGACTAACACGCCTGGCATAACTCGGCTGAGATATCCCTCACTTGTCAGTGAATTCCATCTGGAAAGTGCAATGTCGCCAGAAATCCTGTTATGAGTGATATGAAAGGCGCCAATAAATAATATTCATTATTAGGCTATTATTATAATTATTATCTTCTAACATTGCAAGGTCAGCTATTGTGCGTCATTACGCATTGTGATGGCATGGCTTTTTATAACCATTCATTTGATTGTATTTGATAATCTACAGATGTATTAATCTAATTGTAAATGTAAAATAGTTCTGCACAAATAGAAAATCTTGAACCTTTCAAAATGGTTAAGACATGCATCACGATGGAACACATTTAAAAATTAAACAAACTAAATGCATATAAATGAACACTATGTTTCTGTATGTTATTACGGCATTTATACTATGAAAACACTATTCCCCAATTGACAATAAAGACTATATATTATCTATTTATTATCTATCTCATCATCATCTATTCATCTATTTATCTGCACCGCCAGACAGAGACATCGACAAGAATATTAGCTTTAAATATGATTTTGTTCTGTTTACCGTATTATTTTTGAGGATGAATTACATAACATGCTAATATAAATAGCCTACATAATATATTTGAGTGTTCTTTTTGCAAATATGTGCAATATGTCCTTCATTTGCCTTTACGTTAAAATCTTGTTTTATATTGTTTGTATTTATCTGCAGGCTGTTAATTGTATGCATGGCTTTGTGACATCTTCATATTATTAATGAGAGGCAGTATTTCGATTTCGATTACACAACGCTCTGCAGTTTCAGACGGATCTACAGTAGCCTACGTGTTTCATCCATCTGCCGATGGTGTCGCCATTTCTCATGTCACCCGTTTTGTGCGTACGCATGGGTCAGAGTTTCCGTGAAGAACTGCACATTTTCCCGTCAAGTTTGCTTTTTATAAATCCCAATGACTGCGTAGAGAGATGTGTACGTCTTCTTTTGTGCGTACGCCAGCTTTATAAATGAGGCCCCTGAAGTCAGTACTTGTGAGCATGTATACCTTCTCTTTCAACTTTTTTACAATTAATTCTGTGATGTAAGAAATTGCTGCTTCCTTGTACTCAGACAGATTGTCAACACCTGGAAGGTCAGAGATGGAGTCATCCTCAGGCATAAGAACTTCCACAGGTTCCACATCCAAACGGCGTGCAATGTTCACAGTCGCAGATGTTGAGTCAAGGATGGTTATGTTGTCACAAAGGAGACAGTTACCTGTGCCCTTTTTTACCTGGTGCCTTACACAAGGGGTGCTTGTATGTCCCTCGGAACTGCCTAACATTGGGGTTGTTGTTATAACCTCCACTCACTCTTAACGCAGAGAAGAACAACTCCAAGTGGGCCTGATTGAGTTTGTAGGTCAGAAGTTAACGGCATGGGGCAGCTGGCTGCTCTACCAGGTCCTCGTATATGCACATCACACTTCTGCCACAAGCAATGAAACCATAGATGGGTGTCTTTTTCTGGGTGGAATACAGATTTACAAGTGTGTTGTCTCTTCCTTTTACTTTGAGCCCATGGAACAGTGACTCAGTTTCTTCTAAGATACCCTTGACATGGGGTCTAGTTGTTGGCTTGATGGGTGCTTTGTGTCCTTTTCCAAGTGGGTTGCGGCTGTTAAGGAAATCAAAGGCTGCATCAATTGTGCACAGGAACTGAACTGTGGCTGCACATCCACTGAACTGGGGATACTCTAGCTCATGCTTACAATCCTAATGGGCATCTGCCACACTGCTGCTGAAAAACTGAGCTGCCAGTTGGACCTTCATTTTCCACTGAATGTGCAGCATTTTTTGTTTGTTGCTGAGATGTAAGTCTTCCTTCTCCTGAAGCTTGAGGAGTTTCTCAATGTACAACTACTTTTTCTTCTGGCCATCCTCTCTTACCAGAACCTCAACTGTTGCAAACACATTCCGAAGAAGCTTGACCATGTGACATGGATCCAAATGCACATGGACTTTTTTTGTGTGATCTTCAGGATGGAGAATGTATGGTCTCATGTCCATGATGTACAAGTTGGCACCAAGCTCCTACAAGGCTCTCTCTGTCATGCTGTTGATAAGAAAGTAAGCATTGGGAATCTTCCAAGACTCATTGATTGCAACAATCTCACTGGCAACAAATGTCAACATAGCCATGAATTCGGTCTCCATCAACCTCGGTTTGCTTATGAATGTGCATTTCATCTATCAGCAATGAGCAAACTGTTTCTTTTCCTGCTTACTTCATCTCAGCAACATTACTTTTTAATGATGTCAATGAGGCAAGAGTAAATTCTGCAGAGATGCTACATTTTCGTATGGTCTGAGGATGAGGCAAAGCCAAGAGAAACCTCTCTGATGTAGTCATAAGCCTTTGGAGAGTATTAATCCAGTCTAGTTGCAAATTGCTTCACATTTTCTGAACTTTTCTTCTTTTGTATTCTCTGAAAGATCTCCCTGGGAACATCATCAAAAGCTTCAAGAAAACAGCCACATTAAGAAATTAGAAGTTTCTTCTGAAGCACATTTGTTACACCTTTCAAGGAAGAAAATGTTGCCTTCAGTCTCCGTCTGTAGGTTTTTTGTCCTCAGCTTTTTCTGAGCTCCACATAGCACTTCAGAAGCATTCCTGTAAGTGTTTTTGGAGACTCTGAAACATTGTAGCAGTGATCACTCAGAGAACAGCTAGGCAGCTGTGCTGACATGGTGTAAATGTGACCTAATGCTGAGTCTGCTCATTTTCCACTTAGATTTTGTTGTTGAACGCTGCAACCCAAACCAACATCATCGCACAAATTTGCTGTCAGAACAATGTGATCACACACAACATCTTGAGTAACAAAGGCCTGTTCAGGTGCATCTTCAATCATGATGACATTGCTCTGATTGGCAGCAAGACTGTTAGCACTACTCCAATGTCTTCTTTGCCCTTGGAAAAAATAATTTTAGGCACGTCCTGCCCTAATTACAATGACAAGGAACATAAAACATATGATATTATTGCAGAGAAAATGGATGCTACTCATAAATGAGGTTTGTTTGTTTCTGTTTGAATAATCGGTCTATCACTAGTATAACTGTGCAGTTAATTTACATTCGCATTATTATTGCTATGAAAAGACTATGTAACTTTTCTCTAAGCCTGTCACCATAGAATCATGCTGTGTTCTGCTGTCTCACTTGGAAAATAATTTTCAACATAGATTTTTTCACAAGGAGTATTTGGGGAAGCTTTATAGCAACTCTCACTCTGATTGCATTAAATGCACTGAAATTTGAACGATGGCAAAAAGTGGTCATGTTGCTTGAATGGTATAATCTTCATTTGGCTTTTTGCTTAGGGGAATACTAAACTTCAATAGTGTGTTAAACTACTGATTTCACCTTAACAATGAGAGCACAGAGCAATCTGTGCCCTTATCAAGTATTTAATAATGTAATGTAGGGTTTCTCAAATGGGGGTACATGAAATTTTAGCAAAAATGCTCATTTAAAAATATGTCATGCATAATTCCTAAAAATAATTATACTATAATAATGAATGAATTAAGTGATGGATTCTAAACATTTGGAATTTAGCATTTAAATGTTTTTTTGTTTAAAAAAGTTTGTTGCTTAGTGAATCTGTCACTGCTGGCGCTGTATTGTATCTTTTTACATAGACTTTTTTTTCTACCAAAATTTTTTTGCGCTTGTCAGGGGGTGTTTGGCTTAAAAGGCAATTCAAATGGGGTACACTATTATATTTATTATAAAGTTTGAAAAACACTGATGTAATGTATGAAGGTCAGTACTTCATCAATTTTAACCAATAAGTTTATTGATTCTTTAGAAAGCGTGAAACAAGGTCTCTGTAACCTGGAGACAGTGGTGAAGTGATGACTCTCACAGTGTTGCTTGCCCTGCCCTAACTAAGGAGCATCACTGCATTTTGCAACCACATGCAAATCCATTTTGTACAAAAGTATTATTACCCTGAAACACATCTCTATTAAAATGTACATAAAAAACAAGGCTCAATAATTTATACTAACAAGAAAAGTAATGAACCACCTGCAGTCAGAGGACCATAGGCCTCCCCTCAATTTTTTTTAACTGTTATTTAACAAGGTAAGTTGACTAAAAACAAGTACTTATTTACAGCAACAACCTGGGAGCAATTAGGGTAAAGGGTAACATTTGGTAGAGTCGGGAATCAAACCGGCAACCCTCTGACTCCAAGTGTGCCTCTCTAACCCCTGAGCCATGTGAACGCGTTCATGTGATTGGCTTATAAGTAAACAATCCCTAACGTAGGGTGCGTTCTTGTGATTGGCTAAAACAAGGGAGATATCTGATTGGTTGCAGATCATTTCCTGTTTAAAAAATGCATTTGTGTGTCGAGCCACGTCAGGGGAGTCTCAAAATTCACACACAAATGCAGTGACGTTCACAGGATGCAAGCAGTTTGTAAATCAAGATATATTTGTGTGTGCATCAGAAATACATTTCTGAATCATGTCCTGTGCATTTTTGAATCTTGTGTGCATTTGTAAATTTAGTTTGCCTTTCTGAATTGTGTGTGTGTTCATGAATTTTGTTTGCATTTGTGAATTTTGTGTGCATTTGTGAATCTTCTGTGCTTTTGTAGTAGGGAGTAAAAGGATACAATTAATGTGCACTTATGAAGTTGAAGCATTAATAATTATTATATTTCCTTTTCTCCCCTGTTGCAATAGTCTGGGTTAAGAACGGAGAAATGCTTAATAAATGCCTATAGCGGATTTATAGAATAGACGTGGTTGAATATTTCCTATCTAACTATCTGACCTCATGATCATTTATCCGTGTGTAAACAGCTATGGAAAGAAATACCACAGCGACCCGGGAAAATAGAGCGTTGCCCGCGAGTCAGAAAAAGGAGCATACCTAACTTGAACTGTGTGCGTGATAAACGCTGAAACGTCAGAGCAGACCGCAACAAGATAACTTAACATTCCCATTAATAACTCCACCGGAGATGTTCGGGGAAATGATTTAGAATGTCTATGACAGAACTTAGTAAATGAATAATATTTAATTCCAATTAAAGGGCATCGAAGTACAACACTTTAACCGGACACAGAATTACACAATTATACCAAGAAATTACATGTCGTTTACACTTCTAAATATGATCTAAGATCTAAGCATGTCTTATACGGTACAGTCTATCTAATACAACATTTATTCAACACATTTGCTATGGCACACACAGACGTGTCGCCAGGAGAGTTGTTACAGAAATCTCATCAGTTTAACCTTAAACAAAGACTTATATTTCCCCTCGAGAGGGGCCGCCCACAACTCCCGCTGCATATGAAATACCTATCAGTTCACTGGCTGGAATTGGAGAAAACAAATAGTACATTAGCAATTAGATACGTTGCCTTGGCGCCTCGGCGCATCCGGACTGTAACAAAGGACTGGGTTTGAATATCTTCCAGAGGGGGAGCTAGCATTTGTGTTCTCCTAGAACCCCGTGGAGACAACATAACCTTTACAAGTAATACTACCAAACTCCCTTTATGGGTGGATCAAAACCAAAATCACATAGGTACAGGTTTAAATGTGTGACATACATTGGGTTTTCCCCCTTTCCATGAATCTTAATTCATCCCATCAGGGATAAGAAGTCAGCTGTTGAAGGAGTCATTATTTGGTCCTATAAACATTTATTTCCCACTACACTTTTTAAATTTTGTGTGTGCATTTGTGAATTTTTCTAAGCATTTGTGTATCCAGTGTGTGTATTTATGAATCATGTGTGTGCATGTATGAATCCTGTGTGTGCATTTGTGAATGTAGTGTGTGCATTTATCTTTATTGAGACTATTTTAGCTCCATATGCTACAGCTCGCATTGATGTGCCATCCTGCATAAGCTGCACTAACTGAGCCACTTGTGTGGGTTGTAGACTCCGTCTCATGCTACCACTAGAGTAAACGCACCGCCAGCATTCAAAAGTGACCAAAACATCAGCCAGGAAGCAAAGGAACTGAGAATTTGTCTGTGGTCACCACCTACAGAACCACTCCTTTATTGGGGGTGTCTTGCTAATTGCCTATAATTTCCACCTGTTGTATTTTCCATTTGCACAACAGCATGTGACATTTGTTGTCAATCAGTGTTGCTTCCTGAGTGGACAGTGTGATTTCACAGAAGTGTGATTTACTTGGAGTTACATTGTGTTGTTTAAATGTTTCCTTTATTTTTTTGAGCAGTATAGTTTGGTACCTGTTACATCAAATACACTGAAAAAATTTAGACTTGCGTTGTCAGATCTACTTAAAAATATTATGTGTGACTTACAGAAATATATTGTGTTTCTCCCTATTTGTGAGGTGAACCACAATATATTTATGTAAATCACACATAAAAATTTTAAGTAAACCTGACAATGCAACTCTCCAGTTGAAGGGTTAGTCTACAAAATTAGAGGTCTGGTGATTTTATGAACAGGGTGGCCTTGAATGGAGTCAAATTCCCAGCCTGAAAAAATTTTCCAGTCCGCCCCTGTAACACACTGTGCACTATATGATACTAAACTAGGATGCAGTGTCATCATTGGCTTCTAACAAAATTGGATCTGATAATACAGTACTTAAAAATGATTTATAATTCAAGCCATAACAACTGAACTACATTCTCTTTCATGTGACCAGCTTACAGACATTGCAAAAAGAGTGTTTAGTGAAATTTTAAAAATCCCAAAAATGTACATACAGCTCTGGGAAAAATTAAGAGGTCACTGCAAATTATTCTTATAATCAACTCCACTGAAAACATTTGGAATGTGATCAAGAAGAAGATGGATGTTCACTATCAAACAAAGCTGAGCTGCTTGAATATTTGCCTCAGGAGTGGCATAAAGTCGCCCAACATCAATGTAAAAGACAGGTGGAGAGAAAGGCTGTTCCCAAGTTAATACATTGCTAATGTGCTGTTTAAAAATGAACACTAACTTATTTACTTTGCATTATTTGAGGTCTAACAACACTGCAACTTTTTTGTTATTTTGACCAGTTTTCATCTGCTCTGAATGATAATATTTTAACTTAGAAATTGGAGGAAATGTTTTCAGAACTTATGGAATAAAACAAAACAACTGAATGTTACCCAAACGAATACCCATCAATAGTAAAACCAGAAACGGTTTTGCATGGTCTAAATTATTTTCCAGAACTGTATAGGATGTTTTCACACACTGCAGTGCTTTGTTAAACACAAAAACACATCCTAAAATGTTCTTTGTTTCTCTTTTCTCACTGCTGTCTGTTTCTGCATCTGCTTTTTGCAAAAGAACAACAATCAGTTAACTATAATCAAAGATCAAAATCAGTTGAACTAACTAATTTGCATATACTAACAGTGTTAACTTATAATCTGTTGTGTACAGTTGCATTGCTGCACCTGTCAGTCTCTGCCCTGGTCACTACCAAGACCGTCACAGCAGCCTCCATCTCTGTCTTCTCATTCCCAGCATCGCCTGTGGCTGCTTTCATATGCAGAACAGAAAAATTACGACATACAGCGGGTGAAATAGGTATTGAAAATTTCACCAATTTTCTCAGTAAAAATATTTCCAAAGGTGCAATTGACATGAACTTTTCACCAGATGTTGGTAACAACCCAAGTAATCCATGCATACAAAGAAACCAAAACAAAAAAGTTCAGAAATTATATATATATATATATATATATATATTCACAATGCTGCATTCTTTAGAATTATTTCAGGAAAAAGCAACATATTAATGATTCATCTTGAATATTGTAGGGAAAAAATGAAAAGGAAATGTAAGAGTGGGGATATTTCCATCTTCCCTCTCATGAAAAATTTACTGAACAGGAGGGAAAGTTGGAAAAAGGAGAACAGAGCGATAGAAAGGAGAGTGATGGTGAACTGAAAAACAGAAATAAAGAAATAGAGAAGAGACATGGAGATGGAATCAGCAGTCCCAGAGAAGAAAGAGATTCTGAGACAGGGGCTGATCAGGACAAGGATACAGAGAAGGATGAAGATAGTGTGACAGATGAAGAGAAATAAAGTCAGGAACCCAGAGGTGGAAAGTGAAGGGACACAAAGAGAGAGATTGAAATTCCTTCCTCAAGTGCAGCTGAACCACATGGTATGTTTGTTGTTTTGGTCTAGATATACATAGGGCTATGTAACTGCCTTAGTTGACTGAACTATGCACAGCAAAGTGTTGCTGAACTAGTAATTTAACTCACAATAATAGTAAATTAAATGCAAGATTTATTACTGAAAGTGTTTGGGGTTTCAGGTTCGAGTAAGTCACTGTAGTAGTATGCATCACTGCAGTCTAGTTTTGATATAGTGACAGTTGTTAATACACTTGCGTTGGTATATAATATTTTGTCTATTTTTGCTCTTCTTCTTTAGATGTGTCAAAATGTAGAGATTATGTATTTTGCACTTGCAAAGGCCCAGAATAATGTGTTCACTTGAGAACAGTGAAGTCAGATTTTAGCAGTCAGCTATGCATTTGAATGCAATGGTTATATGGGGACACCACAAAAGAATGTCTGAAAACCATACATCTGCCCCAGGGATAATGAGTGATGAAAATAAGCAACAAGTAATAAATGAGCAAAACTATATTAAAACCTTGGCTGAAGTATTGATGCTCACAGCCACTCTTAGATCTTAGATCTTTTAAGCACACATGATCCTTTGGTCAAAAGTAGATTGTCAGAGGGGCCCAAAAATGCTATGTACACAAATAAAAGCATTCAAAATTAGACTTTAAGGCCCGGTTTTGTGGACACGGATTAAGCCTAGTCTTGGTCTAAAAAGCAAGATCAATGGAGATTTCCATTCAATTTGATTATTTAGTCTAGAAATAGGCTTAATCTGCGTTTGCGAAACTGGCCCAGAATGTTTAGCAGGAATGGTGCAGGAAGAAATAATCAAAGATGTAAAAGACAGCGAGCAATTTCTTTATTATAGCAGATGAATCCAAAGATCTGAAAGAAAAAGAGCAGATATCTTTTGTCCTGACATACTATTATGATGGAGTAGTACGGAGAGCATTCTCGAGTTCCAGGAAGCAGTTTAACAGATAAAAGTAATTTTAACCTTTTTGGAGCAGTGGAGACTACAATATAGATAGAATCGTGTTGGCCTAGGATCAACCGTAAATCTCAGAATTTCTCCCAAATGATGTTCTCAGGAAACTATTTTGAAAACCTAAATTACGTTCTATGCCAATCTTTCTAGGGTGTTTTTACGTTTGAACTGCACGTTTTGTTATTAGGCTATATTTGTACTTGAATTACATTGCTCCGGTACATTTCGTTTAGCGGATTTATGCGAGAACATTCCATACATTCCATAACGTTCAAAATTATATTGCAACATTCATGTAACGTTTTCCCTGTCTCCACGTCTTAGTTATTGGATTGTTTCCTTATCTAGTTTCTGTAGTCCCCTTTTGTGTATGTTAGTTTTGTATTCTGTTCATTCCCCAGTCAGTTGTACTGTTAGGTTCTGCTGCCCTCTAGTGTGTTTTAGTTTTGGTTCTTTGTCATACTAGATCTGTTTGTGTCTTGTTTCAATGTTCTATGTCTCATTATTGGTTTCAGCTGTGTCCGCTTTGGTTTGTGTTTCCACCCTATATTAGTTCCTGTGTTTCATTCTTAGTTTGCTGGGTTATTGTAGGTCATGTCTAGTTCTGCTCCTCTGTCTCCTTGATCCAGCCTGTGAGTACACTCGGTATTATAGATTTATGTTACTTTATCCTTCTGTTCCCTTTGTTTGTATATGCCAACTTCATGGTTACCCCATTCCTTTGTTTTATGTATAACCTCCTTCAGTTTTACGTTTGATCTATTGCCTAGTTTTAAGTGTTTGAGTTGACCATGTTAATTCCTGTTAAAGGACTGTTATGTTGCTCCTTATTAAAAGTACTTATTGTACAGACCTTTGAGTTCCAGTGATCCCTGCTCTTAGCATTAGTCATGACAGAATAACCCAGCCTAAACAAAATGACCAGCCATTACCCAGCAACTTCTATTTCCCTACAACGGGAAACAGATGCAAAGCTACCAACCTCCTTGTTCGAGGACTCATGTTTTGAGGAAGAGGTTTGGAACAGGAGGATACTGGAGGGAAAACTGGGGTCCATCCTGTTCCGTCAATTGGACCAGGAAGAACCTTTGTATGGGGAACGCCTTCTCCAGGTAATCCAGAAGGTTCTACCTTCAACCCCAGTTTCAAGATGGATACCAGGCCCAGTTCCAAGATGGCCGCCCATTCCAAAGAGTGTTGCTACTAACTCCAGTTCCAAGATGGATACCAGCCCCAGTTCTAAGCTGGCCGCCCAGAGCCCCATTGATGATGAGAGCGATGACGACGAGATGCCTGACCTCATAAGTGGGTCAGATTCGTCTGACGAGGAGGACTGGGAAACCCCTTATGTAGGGGTTTGGTACGCTCCCCCTCCTCGGCCACAAGAGGCCGGTGTTGCCTCTCTATGGCCACAAGAGGGCGGTGTTGCCTCTCTACGGCCACAAGAGGGCGGTGTTGCCTCTCTACGGCCACAAGAGGGCGGTGTTGCCTCTCTACGGCCACAAGAGGGCGGTGTTGCCTCTCTACGGCCACAAGAGGGCGGTGTGGTCTCTCCACGGCCACGACCAGCAGAGGTCGCTCAAGTCCCCCGACCAGCAGAGGTCGCTCAAGTCCCCCGACCAGAAGAGGTCGCTCAAGTCCCCCGACCAGAAGAGGTCGCTCTAGCTCCCACACCAGAAGAGGTCATCCGAGTTTCCAGACCAGAAGAGGTCAACCGAGTTTCCAGACCAAAAGAGGTCATCCAAGTTTCCAGACCAGAAGAGGTCGCTCTAGCTCCCAGACCAGAAGAGGTCATCTGAGTTTCCAGACCAGAAGGGGTCAACCGAGTTTCCAGACCAAAAGAGGTCATCCAAGTTTCCAGACCAGAAGAGGTGAACCGAGTTTCCAGACCAGAAGTGGTCAATCGAGTTTCCAGACCAAAAGAGGTCGTCCAAGTTTCCAGACCAGAAGAGGTCGCTCTAGCTCCCAGACCAGAAGAGGTCAACCGAGTTTCCAGACCAGAAGAGGTCAACCAAGTTTCCAGACCAGAAGAGGTCAACCGAGTTTCCAGACCAGAAGAGGTCGTCCAAGTGTCCAGACCAGAAGAGGTCGTCCAAGTGTCCAGACCACCAGAGGTCTCCACCCTGTCCAGACCACCAGAGGTCTCCACCCTGTCCAGACCACCAGAGGTCTCCACCCTGTCCAGACCACCAGAGGTCTCCACCCTGTCCAGACCACCAGAGGTCTCCACCCTGTCAAGACCACCAGAGGTCTCCACCCTGTCC